>KZ651892.1:131125-146595 GCA_001010745.2 Gerris buenoi
AATAACTTAATAAACTTTAATAATAATTTTACATTTTTAACAGTTTATATTCCTCTATACACTTAATAATCCAGTACAGTCTTATTATTACATTTAAAAAATAAAAAAAATTAAACATTAAAATACAAGACATGAAAGAACATGAAATTCGCCGATTTTTCCACATGATTCAAAACCTAAATTTTTTTTTAAAAAACTGACAATTTTTAACTAGTTATATCTCGGGAAATATTACATATGCAGAGCTGCACATCTCCATGAAACAAGAGTTACACAGGTTTTCAAGCTGAGGTGGTGTTGCTCCCAGGCCGGGCCTGTTTTGGAGTTCTTGGTCTTTCAGTGGAACCATAATCCATTATGATGTCCTCACCTCTGAAAGACCTATATCTCCATTGTTTCATTTAAATTTTTTATGTGAATAGTTGTTGGTTGTAGGACTGAGGTTCAAGCTTTGTTGTTTTAGGATCGGAGCAGGCTCAAAAAGATAAATGAAGAGTTGGAGAGGTTGTCAGCGTTGCCAGAGGTTGATAGCTCCTCCAGCACCACGGACGAAGTAAGTTGCTGTACTCACTCTACCAATTAATTTGTCTTATTTTTATGGCCATTGTTCAAGAATAGTCAGGTTTAGTTTCTTTACAAATTCGAGGAGATGACAATGAAAATTACAGTATAAGTAATCTAGAGTTACAAACAGAATAAAATAATGCCACTGCCATCTAGTGTTATAAACAGAATAAAATACTCCCATCAAAACAATAAAATACTGTAATCCCTCANACAGAATAGGTTCTCTGTTAGTAATTGGTACTTGTAATAATAATAATTATTATTATTATTATTTATACTATTTATTAATACTAATCTCTGTTTGGATTTACTGGTTGTGATGTGTGCTTTTTTGTTGGAGTCTGAATACCTAGATTTATCTTGGTAAATATAACTGAATTTACAAATATTGCATTGTATTGTTCTGAATGTGAATTGTCCAACACATCATGTTACTGTTAATGCATCTCTATTTACATTTTATATTATTGTATGATATATGAAAATACATTTGTATGTACGCATTTAATAAAAAAATAAAAACAAAAACAATAAAAAAAAAAAAATAACTTAATAAACTTTAATAATAATTTTACATTTTTAACAGTTTATATTCCTCTATACACTTAATAATCCAGTACAGTCTTATTATTACATTTAAAAAATAAAAAAAATTAAACATTAAAATACAAGACATGAAAGAACATGAAATTCGCCGATTTTTCCACATGATTCAAAACCTAAATTTTTTTTTAAAAAACTGACAATTTTTAACTAGTTATATCTCGGGAAATATTACATATGCAGAGCTGCACATCTCCATGAAACAAGAGTTACACAGGTTTTCAAGCTGAGGTGGTGTTGCTCCCAGGCCGGGCCTGTTTTGGAGTTCTTGGTCTTTCAGTGGAACCATAATCCATTATGATGTCCTCACCTCTGAAAGACCTATATCTCCATTGTTTCATTTAAATTTTTTATGTGAATAGTTGTTGGTTGTAGGACTGAGGTTCAAGCTTTGTTGTTTTAGGATCGGAGCAGGCTCAAAAAGATAAATGAAGAGTTGGAGAGGTTGTCAGCGTTGCCAGAGGTTGATAGCTCCTCCAGCACCACGGACGAAGTAAGTTGCTGTACTCACTCTACCAATTAATTTGTCTTATTTTTATGGCCATTGTTCAAGAATAGTTAGGTTTAGTTTCTTTACAAATTCGAGGAGATGACAATGAAAATTACAGTATAAGTAATCTAGAGTTACAAACAGAATAAAATAATGCCACTGCCATCTAGTGTTATAAACAGAATAAAATACTCCCATCAAAACAATAAAATACTGTAATCCCTCAATATCTGCAGTTTTAATTGCCCACAGTAAATACAGGGTGGGCCAAAAAAAACCGCACTTTTTTGAACACTTATAGCTCAGCTTCTGTAGTAGATAGCGATATGGGGTTTGCGGGGTCTGAAAACTACATTCTTCCACTTTAAATTTCATATCTATAACTTTAGAAACGATTGGGTGAAAACCAAGCAAAAACAGTTTGAACTAGGGTCTTACAAAAAGTCGTTGTCCGGGTATTAATCTTTTATTGTATTATACTTTTGATAGAATAAATTACCATATTGTGAAAGGGGGGGGGGGTTCCTTGTAGGTAAGGGGGAGGAGTCCCTCAGTGATATAACAAACATTGAAGATATGTTAAACACAATGTTGCCTGAAGTCTGGGCAATTCTCTTGCAAGTATTGAATTGTTTGCAAGGAGCGATGGGACGCTATACTATACGATATACTACATAAACGTGTAATTTAGCATTTTATCTTTAATTTCAGGCGACCTTTTTTTTGTGCTTAACCCATCTTCAATGTTTGTTATAACACTGAGGGACTCCTACCACTTACCTACAAAGACCCCCCCCTATTCCACCATATGGTAATTAATAAGACCCTATTTCAAACCGTCATTGCGTGGCTTTCACCCAATCGTTTTTAATGTTATAGATATGAAATTTAAAGTGGAAGAATGTAGTTTTCAGACCCCGCAAACTCCATATCGCTATCTACTACAGAAGCTGAGCTATAAGTGTTCAAAAAAGTGTGGTTTTATTTGGCCCACCCTGTATATACGAGAAATTGCCTGGATCACTGCTAAAATGTGTTTGAAAACCTGGGATCTTGGATTGAGCATTCGACAAAGATAAAGATTCTTTTGAGCTTGAGAATCATCCGAGAAAAGGTAAAAATACTTTACCTTGATGGTTGATATCCATGGAGGGTAAATGGGTATCAAGGAGTTACTGTACACTAAATAGTTGATAAAAAAAATACCTATATTTTATTTGTACTATAATAAAACAGAAAATCACATTACATACAAGGTCATATTTAAATTAGTTATTTTGTTTCATTTCACAGAATAGGTTCTCTGTTAGTAATTGGTACTTGATTATTGATACTGCTCACAATCCCTTAGGTAAAGCATCAACATACTTGATCTTTGCAACTTGCAGTTTTATTTGCAAATAACTAGTTGACTATTTGAGAGATGAGGGCACTAAACCATCCTTGATCGTAGAACCAATTGCTTTCTGAACTAATGTTGAGAAGGATGAAATGATGTGCTGGTTTGACTGTTTAGGAAGTGGTGAGGGTTCGAAGTGGAGCGAGTGTGGATGACTTGGACCGCATCAGCAGAGTCACCTCCACCACCCCCATAGACATTTCGTGTAACTCTCTAGGAAGGAAAACCATCAGATCTCTCCAGGAAATTGAGAGGAACAGGCATCTACACATGGCTAAGCAAGGTAACTTTTATCGACATCGGCCTCTCCACAAATCCACTTTATATGATCATTAAAGTGAAACATGTCTTACCTCCGTGGGACTCAAAAAATCCCCAGGGATATTGATTTGGGTGGGCCGAAAAAAAAAAAAATTTTGAATTTGAAAAAGTCCAACCTTGTAATACTTGTGTATGCATTAGAAACTATCATACACAAAATTTTGGCCCGATCGAATGACACCTAGGTGGTGCACAATCGCTTCAAAGCTTCAAGAAAAAATATTTTTAAGAAATTTTTTATATTTCAATTTTTTAAAATATTTTAGTTATTTTTAGTGACTTATTAGCAACTATTTGCTCTTTGCTGACATATTATTTGATTGCAGGAAGAAAAAAAAATAAAAAAAAGTTAATTATAGGCTGAGATAAGTCGGTACATACATAATACATGTGTGTACTATTAAGTTATTCCAGCTGCATAACACTAAGTTCTCTATTATCTTTGGAATAACTCAATGGTACACATATGTATGTACCTACTTATCTCAGCCTATAACTAACTTTTTTATTTTTTTTTTCTTCCTGCAATCAAATAATATGTCAGCAAAGAGCAAATAGTTGCTAATAAATGACTAAAAATAGCTAAAATATTTAAAAAAATTGAAATATAAAAAAATTCTTAAAAATATTGTTTCTTAAAGCTTGGAAGCGATTGTGCACCACCTAAGTGTCATACGATCGGACCATTTTGCGTATGATAGTTTCTAATGCATACACAAGTATTACGAGGCTGGACTTTTTCAAATTCAAAAAATGTTTTTTTTGGCCCACCCTAATATTGATAATGGCCTTGGTTTTAGGCAGTGTGCTAACCACTTGGCTATTCTGATCCCTTATTCTTTTTCCTTAGAAAATTCTAACACAATGTACATAATGAAAAGTAGCACCTTAAATATTATTTTGAAAGAGGTTATTTTAAAATATTTTTTTGAGTCCTCATATATGGAGCACAGTCTTATTTTTTTCCAAATAAATACATTACATACTTAAAATGTTTTAACTATTTACAAAAAAGGGCCAGTCTTTTCCAAGGACTCATATAATTCACTCCATTGTCTGTCTGTCTGGAAAGTATCCAATAAAAAAAAATTTGAAACCCTGCCGTTATACCATGTATATTTACTTAAACAAAAATATAGGGAAGCCCCTCAAAAACAAGGAGTTGAAGTGTGGGGTGTTAAATGTTGCTAATGCATAATTTAAATGATGTGGATGCCTTAAGTACAAATATATTTACCTATAGTCAAATATATTATTACTTACAACAAAGTGGTCACTGCAGAAGCAATATGATTTATGCCTACAATTTGATAAATACCCCTGTTTGATACCGTTTCAGACAATTGTGCCTACTCTACTCCCCCAACAATAAATTTATCTTGGACTTGACAAATTTTGCTTGTGTGTGTGTAGGAAGCCTTGTTATACAAGAAGAGAGGCA
The DNA here is from genome assembly GCA_001010745.2 of Gerris buenoi. NCBI lineage: Eukaryota > Metazoa > Arthropoda > Insecta > Hemiptera > Gerridae > Gerris > Gerris buenoi. Next base: position 135,947 of record KZ651892.1, read on the forward strand.
GCGTGTGGAGGAGTTAAAGAAGAGGGTTCAGGACGAAGTGAAGGCCCAGTGGGCTCAGCAGAAGTTTAACCACTCCCTCACCAGTCTGGCCAGCGATGAGTCCTCTCTCGAGCCTGCCAGAGACAGGTACCTCACTTCTTTACACTATTTTCCCTTTCTCCCCAAGACACACTTTTTTTCAAGGTTTCAAAATTTTTGAGTTTTGTCATGTTGCGTTTATGATAACATCCGATGATAAAAACATCCAGTGATCGCCATATCTACTCAACCTTACCATCAACAAACCAAACAAGATATTATTACATTTTGCCCAGCTAATGCCGTACAAGTGAGTTATTGTGGAAGTGTGGCTACCTGTGCCGGAAACCTGTTCGTTTACGGTATGTACACACACATGCTAGCTGCTTATCACCAGGTGTAGCAACTGGTCTTACCTACATAATCAAATGAATTAATCTTTAATGATAAAAATTTATAATTCTACTGCGGTAGTATTACTTTAAATTTAATTATTATGCTGTATTTATTTAATTTTACTACGTTTTTATTAACTTGGTTTCTTGTTTGCCCGGTACAAATCTTGCAATCGATTTATAACTAACTTCCCGAGTAGCTAGACATTTGAAACTTTTAGAATAGCTCAGAACACGATGACAATGCATTATTTTAATACTTTTAGCCATCTTTCAGCAGAATTTAATTAGTTTTCAGCAAATTTTGCTGTATGGAAAGTTAGTTCGGAAAAAATCCGCAAATTATTTTATTTGTTTTGACATGAGCCATGTTTACGATCTTCATTTTTTGACGGGTTTCAAATGTATATTTGAAAACGTAGTATATAAAAAGTTATTTTTATCTTGTAATTTTACACTTTAAGATGACAATTTATTTTCTTTCTCAGGTCATTAATTAGACAGAATTTTAAAATGGTGAGATAAGGTACACAAATGCGTTTTAAGGTGGGTTCACAGCTAGCAGATACGTAATCACATAGGGCTATATAGATATAAATATAGCTTCGGGGAGCCCCTGAGACGGGGTCGCTGTTTCCCTCCCCTCGAGTTTCGGTCGGCTGGGTTATAAACAAAGCCAGTTATAAGATCTTATTTTCAACTTAAATTTAGTTCTCTTGCTTAAAAAAACTTATATAATAAGGCTAAATATTAAGACGAAAAAGGTATATAATATAAGAATATTAAGAATTAAGGAATAGGTATATAGGGGAAAGTTGTCTAAAACGGGGACATAAAGTTTTTAGTAGAAGGGCGCATTCTACAGCGAAGGTGATTGGTACTATGGACGAGGCCGCCAATTAGGGCATCCTGTGTTTGTTTACGTGACGATGTGGATAAGTAGAGCCGAGTGAAGCGTTTTCAAAGTTTTTGTTGAAATATTTTACGATTTTTTACGGATATTTAACAACGTCTGGTGCGAAATGGGCTATAATAGTGAATTTTGTAAGCGCTCGACCGCATTTATTAGTTATTAAGCGTTATTTTTATAATTTTATTTGGATGCTCATGTAGTCTCAAATCTGTTTAAAGGCATGTGTTCACCAAGTTGCACTGTCGGTTAAAACGGGGACATTGTAGTTAGCTCAAAATAGGGACGCCCCCATTTTGAACGACAAACCTAAATGTTTTGGTTGTCCCTATAAAAGTCCATGTAAACTAGTATAAAAGTTTCGTATAGCCTATATAATAATTTGTTTAAAATATACTTAAAAGATAACAAATTACTACGCAATATCTACCAAAAAGCTTGAAATTAGAGTAATAACACTGTGTGTTAAAAAAAACTGTAATAAATTAGCCCTTTGTAAAGTATCCCTACTTTTTCCAAGGTTTATTTATGTTTATTGATTTAAATAAACACAAAAAAAAATATTAAGACACAATATTTTGCATTAATTCTTAGAGGGTCCCCGTTTTGCCCAACCGGTTGTCCAAAACAGGGACTTTTGCCTTTTTTTTATTAATTTGATTAATTTTCACGAAAAATTAACTTTTTAGCCAAGCTGAACTTATTTCTTTTATTGTAATATACTTCCTTGAACATTTAAACTTTAATCTGAAATATTATAACAAATAGTTCCTTTTATATAATTAAAAATACACCAGCGTCCCCATTTTGGACAACTTTCCCCTAATAAAAATAATGTAGGAACAGATATAATAAGCACAGATATAAAAGACTGATATAATACACAGATAAAGATTAAACACAAATAGAAAACGTAGATAAACACTGATAAAACACAGATATAATAAAAATAATGTAGGAACAGATACAAATATATTATAATAAAACAATTTAAATATTATAAAAACACAGAAGGGAAACAAGAAGGGGACAAAGTGAAGGTTTCATACAGGTTATAAAGCGGCGCTGCAAACGTGTTGCCATAGATGAATCCCTCCGGGCCCCCGCAATTACGTATCCGCTAGCTGAGAACCAACCTCTAGTCATTTTAATTCTGTTAAAAACAAATAACAGTTTCTTTTCTTCTTCTTTATTATTGTGTATTTTTGTATAATCCAAATTACAATTATCAATAACTAGGGGAGACATACAGAGAAAAATACACCCCCGCACCGGGAATTTGGATTATTTAAAATTTAATGTTTCCGTAGTAATAAAACTACCAAAAATTTAAAAAGTGTATTTTTGTGTTAAAAGCAAATCAGTTATTGTTTCAATTTTTTTAGGTATGTACCTCTATATCTAATAATCCTTAATCCTTGCTACACCTAATGAAATGAACTGCATTTTCATTATCTAGATGTTTAATTACTTTCTAGTTTTACTTCACAATCACTCTTCTTTTTTTTTCTTTTTTTTTTAAATTACACCATAATATACATTTTATAAAATAGTATAGGAAAGTAGTAATTTTTTTGTTTTTTTTTTGTTTTTTATTCCTCCTTCTACCTGTGGCTAAAAGTAGCAGCATCTCTTTAGCTTGGGTTATTTTTATTATTTTCTTTTTTTAATTTAATTGTTGATGTTGTTTTCTTTTCCTTTCTTCCCTTTAGTTATTTTAGAATATAACTTAGTCATATTATATTTGTTGGTTATATATAGCTAGTTCAATATCTAAATATTTAGTTTGTTAGAAGTTAAGGTGGAAAATAGCTGTTGTTATTATGTTAGTAGATTAACTTGTTTTATGTTATTTAGTAAGAAAGGTACATCAATGTATACTACACTTACTTACATAGATTTATCATTTTGTAATTATTATTATTATTTTGGATTAAAAATACATACATACTTAATATTTTTTCTAGGATACTTATCAATTATTTGTTTCTTTACATTTAAGGCCACCTATGTTAAATTATTTCATGTATAAACCTGGCCTAGTCTTCAATGACTAATGAAGGTATTAGATCAGTTATTCCTACTGACTGATAAAAGATTATAATTATAGTTTCAAGCATTCTCAAACAGATTTTAAATCTCTGCTACATAAGACGCTTAAAACCCTTCAATTTTTGTTGTGCGATGTGCTGCCACTTATACACACCCTTAAAATATTAACTTAGATGAAATTGTCATTTCGTTGCATATGACTATGTTGTTAGTATTGTATTACTAATGTTATTGGTTGTGCCCTATTTCTTTTTTGCCAATGTCTCAGGTAGGTCATGTTGTTCAGCAGTTGTTTATTTGTGTAATAGTCTGTCTGTATATGTGAGACATTTGGTGGTGGTTGGTTGTCCATACCATACAGGAATGTAAGCCTGGGCTGTGGTGTTCCAAGTATACATAGTAGGAATGTTTTTAGGTGGGGAAAGTCAATAAAAAGTTCTAGGTGCAGGAGGATGGGAAAGAGAAAGGTTTTTCCATAATATAATAACGTATATGCTTAATAATCTACGAAAAATAATAATCTAATAAAAAGTACTTGAATGCAAGTACTACCCTGTGATTTTTTACTTTCTCTAATACATAGAGAGACAGTATTGTAATGGTGCGAAAATTTTATTTTTTATTTTATTTTTTTTTTAAATTGTATTGAGGTCCTCTTATTCCAAAATAGTGTTTTTTTCTTTTTTTTTTTTTTTAAGTCTGCGTGTGGTCAGTGTAAGCGCCTGGAGCTTAAACTACAGGGCTGATTTTGATAAAATTTGACATATATGTTCAAAAAATCATATCCCAAGGCGAAATTGAGAAATAAATTTTAGCTCTAAATGTTAGGGTACTACCCCCAAAACTCTAAAAATAACTTTTAATATAATATAATTTTTAATTTAAATCAAAATATAATTATTATTAACTACAGGAAACAGACAGAGAAAAAAAATAATATAATTTTTAAATTGTCTGTTTATATAATATGAATATAACCATATGTCATTTTCCTGGGAAAAAATAGCTATTAACATGGATGGCGAGTGTTATTTTTATGGTAAATTTTGATAAAATCATCAATAGCAGTTAATGCAACCACTAATGTGAACTCGAAACAACTGATAAATGGAAAATACTTCACAAAGTAATTATGTGTTTGTGTATGAGAAAGCTGTATCTGACAGATTTTTTCTTTGGATGAGATGCCATCATCATCCTAACACATACAACTGTTAGGGTTCAGAGAAATCACTCCACAAATTAACAATAATAATGAATTAGTTTCACAATAATGTTGGTAAACTGTATCCTTTGTTTATTTATACTTTTTAAAGAATAGATTGATTAATAAAATCCTGTGGACAGGCAAAATAAAAATTGTAGATGAGCGCTTACAAAAGCATGAGAGAAGTGTAAATGCCTCATAGATGCCTCTAATGTGAAAACCAATGTAGTCAACACAACCAGAGTTGTATCAAACATTCCCTTATAAAACTACATGATTGATACAAAAAGCAATAAACAATTAAATTTTTACTTAGGAGTGGTCAAGGATTGGTTCCTTGCATCCAAAGAGTTGCCTGTGTTATGTTCGCCCATAACATATAAAAATGTATTTAGTTGGCGTTCTTCAGTTTGTTCCGAAAGCCTTGAGCAAACCCTGTATTTTTCGAACTTTTTGCTCCACAACAGCCACTCTTCACTTATAAAAGAAAATGACCCCGGCGGCATTACATTCGGAAACGAAAAACGATGTCTTTAATAGTATTTACACTCGCGTCAAAACATAACTTCGTAGTTTCTTTTTCCTTTGACATGTTTTTTCCAATATTGTCCAAAACGTAAACAAACAATAATTTTTAAATTCGGGAGATTAAACTTCAAATAAAATGTTGACAATATTCTTTCACACGCTTCTAACGATCCCGCCGCTGCCACCATGATGCCTGTAATATACTTAGAAACAGTCTAAAAGAACAGCTAGTTATTAAGAGAACACTAGTTATTGGAGGGTTATAATTTGAAGAACATTAAATCTTTGTAAATGGACCTTAAAAATTTAAAATTAAATTTATTTTTATAAATTTAGTCACAATACTTACTGGCCACCATCTTGTATGTCAAACCCAAACTATTGTCAAAATTGTTTTGATTTCTAATATGAATTAAAGTATCAATCTAGTAAAATCGAAAAAGCACAGATGGTTGAAATAAATATGGGACCAGATGTAGGCTACATTCGATAAACCACCTTAATTTTTTAATAATAATCAGATGAATGCTTTTAAAAACTTTGTGCACATTTGGAAGAGAAAACAAGAAGGTTAAAAATTATACAGGATTGGCATGGACTAATTTTGACATAACGCCCAAATTTCTTTAATATCATACGATTCGTTATTTTTTATTTAACTCTTTCCCTTCACTCTGTACGTCACAATGTCTCATTATATCCTCTTTACTTTAAATAACTATTAAGTGTAGATTAAATTAAGTGGTAATTTAAAGTGTGATATAACTGGGTCTGATGTTTACTTGTGCTTTCTGTTTGGAATTTTCTTTTTATAAAATGAACTCTAATCAGTTTCCCTGTATTCAACTAATTCAAGAGATAAAAAATACTACTATTGGAATACTTCTATGTGGCTAAACAATAAAGTAATTTTCACTCTTTGAATGTTATTTATACTAAAAACAAGTTGCAAGAACTCTGTCGAAACAATTATTAACTTGGCAGATTAATTAATTATTAAAACTTGGCAGATTATAATCCCTGAAGAGAGCTATTTAACTTATAATTGAAATAAGGAGGAAGAACGTGTTTCCATAGTTTTGATGTTACACATTTTAAAGCTAATCATCTTTATTTAATTTTAGAATATTATAAAATATTTAGTTGTGTACCAGTGTAGATAGATGTGTTGTTCAGGTGCCAAACACAGGAATAATGAGGTTCTGAACCCACCTCTGGTCCGCCTCTCTCTAACAGCTCTCATTTTCAAAAAATATAAAAACACTATTTTCACTTCATTTAATGATATCTGTTTTTAGAAGCTTGATGTGGGCTTCTCCCTATTTTTTTTATTTTTTTTTTTATAATCTTGACTCTGTTCAAAATGTTTAAATTAAACGTGTTAATTTCAGTGCCAAAGGTCACTTATTTTTCTTTTTTTTTTTCTTTACAGTGATTCACTTGAGGGAAGTGAATTCATTAAAATCTTAAATGTTTGAAAAGTTGTAGGAAGCAGGTGCAAAGCGGGCGTGAGAAAGTGGCCATCACAGAGGTGGGAAACAGAGAATATTATAAAATCTCAAATATAAATATAGCCAGTTACATTTTAATCTTTATATTTGATCTTGCTTGACATTTAAATTTAGATTATTTTAAGAATCATCCTTAACAGAATACAGATAGGTTTCTTCCTCAAATCACTACAGTTACACGTAGAACTGTTTGCCAGACAGTGACTCTTCTTTATCTGCTTTATTGCACCAGGTAACTGAACAGCTGTAGAATGGAAGGAGGTTTACATAATATAGTAAAACATTGAAAGTAAAAAATGTTTAAAATATTTTTAAGTTTAGAGGACTGAGTTGAAATTAGTTATGACTGTTACTACACTAGTCTTGTATTGAAATAGTTTTTTGACAGTATGGGAAAAATAAAAAAACTAGGTTGTGGAGCCAATAAAAGCCCGAGATTTTGATATTTGACCTTATAAAGATGTCAAAATCTCAAGCTCTCATTGGTTCTCTTCCTTATTTTCCTCTTTCCTTCATTGTCCAATGCTCTCAAGAATCAATTTTAATTGTAAGATTGGTGTAGTTTGGAGTTTAGATATATCAATTGTTGTTAGTGAACACTCTCAAAAAATAATAGTTTGGGGGGGGGGGGTATATTCCCGCTAATAGCTATAGCCGCTAAAGCGGATGGGGGAAAAAAAAATTATAAGCAAAAGGCACTACTAGAGGGAGTCCAGTTTATTCAGCAATGGCTGAGAAAGTCTTCAATTTAAATATTTTTTTCCGCTGGCTCATCTCGGTCGAAGGCCATCGTACGATCTTAAGATGTCTAACTTCTCCTACGAGCTGAGATCACGACGTTTTGAAGCACTCATTCTTTGTTTAACACTTTTTATAACAATACTAATCGACTTCGAAGTTGTATAAATGTAATGTTAATTTGGCTAAAGAGTTCTCACAATTTTTATTAAAAATTTCTAAAATGTAGTCCATTTAAATATCAATCTAACAATAAAATAACTGAAAAATTCTAGTTCCTGAGAATTAGCTTGACACACTTCATAAAAAACAGTAATCAATAAAACAGTAATTAATAAAACAGTAATCAGTCATTTATTGGTTGTAATGCTCATTCTAAGATTATTTGGTGACTTAACCTGAGCTGTTGACTCAGGACTCAGCTATCTATATTATACATGCCATTGTTGTTGGTATACTTGCGTACATGCTATGGTAATCATGGTTTTTCAACAATATTAAAATTAAACTCATGTTAGAAGTGGGATTAATTTTATGATTGTTTAATAAAAGCCATAGTTTGTTTATAGTGAATATTAGAAGGGAATGCGAGGGAGGAGCTGAGAACATCGTATTGTAAACAGTTTGAGTTTTAAAAGTTTTCTATTAGTCAGGAGATCATCTGGCATTAGAATGTTGTTGGTAAACAAACCCGAATGTTTCGTTGTGATGGAGACTGCAGACTAGAAACATCTGGACCCATGTAAACATGCTACGATGTGAATACACGCTAACTTCACCTCTGTCTCTAAAACTATCTTGTAAAGTATAACATTGTGTATTGCTTCTCAATGTACGATGTGGAAATTCTTGAACTTAGACATCTCTTAGTTAAACAATGGTATTTAATTCTTATTCGAAACTGTTTTAATTTCAAAACTGCTCTTGAGAAGATATTGAAAAGTGTCTACAGATTCACAGACAATTGCAAATTGTTGCATTATGTTTATAAGTATGTATAGATGGTCTGGTTGCAAATGGTTACATGGTGTGTGGACAGGACTCTCTCCGAGCCCTCTACCCCCCCCCCCAAAAAAAAAACAAACATCTGTAGGGGAGGGATGGTAAGTGATAGGTGGAAAGTTTAGGTAATAAATAAAAAAGTTTGTAAATTTTAGTTAGTTCATCGTTGATCGATCAACACCTTTTAATTTTTTCATTACACTGAAACTTCTTTCCCCATCCTTTCACTTACACTTACTGATAGATGGATGCAGCAAAACAATCTGATGGCAATTGGCTATAGATTTATTTTGGGAACAGGCAATCCAACTTTTGCCTTCCTCAGTCCATTCAAAAGTTGTGGAGGTTGTAATTATGTCTCCCAAGTTGGTCATTGATTTTAAGTGCTTAATCTCATTAAATTTCAGTCAATGTCGTCTTTGTTTGTTTAGCAAAAAGTTAAACACTGCTCTTTAATTACATTGTCATGTTCAATATCAAGGTATGTCCAAAGACATTGGAAGAGGTCACTAACTTTTTGGGAAAATTTAAATCTTTGAGTTAGACTTCTGAAACGGAATCTAGGAGCATATATAATACAGCAATTCTGAAATGCCCCTCCTTGTGTTTTATGTTAGGATCATTTCTTGATAAGGGGTCAGAATTTCTAGTTTTGTATAGATAAATGTATGTCTGTGAGGAGGAGAAAGAAATGGGTGCAGAAGTTTTAAACTTATATGGCACCAACAATGGACTAATCATGACCTACCATCTAAATTTCATTAAAATTGGACGAGTAGTTTTTACGGCATTTTGGTTCGCAAAAATTGAGCGATAGACAGACAAACCAAAACGAACCAAAAAGAAAATTTAACTGAGCGAGAGCTATAACTGAACAGAACTGAGCTTCATACTTTTATTAAATTAATAGATAACAATTCAAAAATAAGGGGAAGGGTAGAAAAGATAACTCTAAAGGGAGGTAAAATTAGCTAGGTAAGAAAAGAGTTAGAAATAAACTAAAAGAGGTTGTGATAGGGGAAAACAAGTAAGGGAATTTAAGAAAGAAAGAGATAGAAATAAAAGTATGACTAGTTAAGTTTGGAACAGACTTCCTTCTCTAGTTCAGCTAAAACCTGATTAGATATGATAACTTTTAGTTGTAATAAACAGTTGGATCTCCTTCCAGTCCAAAATGAAGAACTCTGAGGTATAAACCATAACATCTCAGAACATTCTCACCCTGATTTAAACTCTTTATTGGTTTATCTCTCTTATTTATTCTTATCTCCTAAAAATAATTTTATTAAAATAATTCCGGCCCACAGAGTTTTTATTATACATAACATTTTTCAATTTTTTTAACATTTTTAACAATTATACAAATATTATATATATATGTTATGACATTTGCATGGATATGCCAATAAGTTGTCTTATAACCACAATTGCTAGCGATTTCCTACTAATTGTTAGAGATGGAATCGCAGTGGTAGTTATTGAAGACTGTAGATTTGTCAGAGAGAGCATGAGAGTAAAAGCACAGTTTATTTATAAATTTGGTAATATTTTAGTTTAGGGAACAAACATTGATTTTTTTTAGATATTAATTTTATGATTTTATTTGAACTAAGAGAGGTTTTGTGTTTCAGTGGGCTGGGTTCTGAGGAGCCTGACAAGAGGAATTCCCCAGATGAGGACATCAAGCCTCTTCTCGAGTCTGAACTCATTGTAAGTAAATGAAATTATAATAATTAGTTAATTTGTATTTAAATATTAAGAAAATATTACAAAGAGGTGCAACATGAAAAAGATAAAAGTAATATTTTGTTCACAACAATTATATTATAAATGAAAAAAAAACACTAAATTTAAAAATTTAAGTTAATTTATGCTCTGTAACTACATTGTGTATACATTTATGCTGAAGGATTATTATAATAATCATAAATAAATGTCACTAGTCCAGTCAAATGGTAGTTTGAAGTGGAAAGTTCTGGTGTAATTGTTGTTTGTGGTTTACTTTATGTTTTTTGGGGTGCTGAACACGAATCTGAAGTTGTCCAACAAAAGTTCCAGTGGCAAATATGAGAAATCATCGAAAAACTACTAAAAAAAATATTTTTTATTGGTTTTCAGCTTATAACTTGCAAAGCAATCTATTAACGCAAAAAGTGGTCTAGTAGTAAAATAAAAAGGAGAAAATAAACTACAATTTATGTCTATAACATTTATTTGTACGTCGTTCGGTTTTCACGCAAATGGGAGTTGAAATATTGGGAAGGCTTGGAGAGTGCTGAAGTGTAAAC
>KZ651892.1:162642-175649 GCA_001010745.2 Gerris buenoi
GTTTTATAGATAAAAGAAATTAATTTTAAATTATTTTATTTTATTAAAAGATCTTATCTTATTAAATTATATCATTTTATTAAACGATTTTAAAGATAAAAGAAATTAATTTTAAATTGTTTTATTTTATTAAATGATCTTATCTTATTAAATTATATCATTTTATTAAATGATTTTAAAGATTAAAGAAATAAAAATTAGCTTTTTTATCTTTACTTTTATACACCTTTAAAATCCATCAAACATTGAATAAAATTTACTGAAATAACTATAAATTGGCCAATAAAAAGATCGCTGTCAATCCGCAGTTCAGTATACGGCCACATACAGCGCTGGCATCACTTTACAGATTCACTACATTATATAACAACACTTTGATATATAGCGAGTCTTGATATATAACGTCACTGTGGATTTATATCAAAAAAGTTACAGAATCGCCCTCCTGGATTCCTGGATTTGTCCAATGGTTGACACGTCCCTTGGTAGTAACATGGTAGTTTTATATGACTTTTGCTTCAGCTGGCTCCATGGACGGTGTGGTGGGGTGATCCCTATTACCCAAAAGAGGTTCATATCCAACGATATTATTATTCCTGGATTTCGGAGAAGTTCAGATGGACAGATGGAACAGCAAAGTTATTTGTACCTTGTATCATGTATTACTGTCTCACCCTCGCAATCTGTAGCGGCCGATCCGTACACATCTTACGACGAAAGAAGCGTGTACATGTTTCGATTCGAATGTTCAGGCGGTTGGCTGACCGAGTCGAGCTGAACGTTCAATGAGCCTAGCCCCGACTGACTCACTTAGGCCCCCTCTCCCTCTCATACTTACGAACCTAACCTAGGCACAAACCAAGATTATAATACGTTCACTTCTATACTTTAAACCAAAACAACTACCCCATCAGTAAATTTTATATAAACAAAATTAACCTACGTTTTACAATAACGATTAACACTGGGATCTACACCTATTGCATTTTTCCACGCAATATCGGAGTAGATCCAAAGGGGCCTACGCCTACGGCCTACAATCTCAACCAATAAATCTTGCTGGTTACAAAACTAAGAAGGGGTTTTCCGCATTTTCACTAATCACTGATAATGAATATAACTCAAAGAGGAAACGAGAACGATTTATTGTCCGACTAGAATAAATTATTTAATTGTGTTGTTTTACCGATTAACTCAGGTCGGTTTAAACGTGAAATAACGGCACTGCCAATACCTATCTTGCTCGTCAACTTGGCAATATTTATGTGGTTAGATCTCTCTACGTCTATTTGTTTTAACGTTTAATTTATTTGGGTAGCGCGAGATGGTTTAGTCAGGCTGTATAGTCGCGGCCTGGTGCCCGAGCGCCGTCAAGCAATTCTCTTAATCGTCTCAAGTTTATTTATTTAGTTTAATAAATGTGTGGTGAGGTTGGACAATTTATCTTGTTTGTTTGTTAATAATGGTAGTTTCTTGGTTGGTCGATTTATACGTACGGATGTTATTGTAAGTTTTAGTTTATTGAATAAAATACGGTCTATTTCATTTCCTTCACGACCCGTCGGACATTATCTGATCTCTACGGTCATTTAACATTATTAACTTCTCGGACACCGAATACCTCACTACTTTCAAGGCATCCGAAGAACTTCATGTTACCCAGTAACAGTAATATTTTATGTCGAAAAAACTCTTCGACCAAGCAAATGATGCATAAACAAATTCTAAGTAGACTTGGTCCATTTATGTATATTTTTTGAGATATTTATTTTCATCAATATTTCGAAAACTTGATTTTTTCCGGGATACGACTTATACCATTCGATTCTTATATAAATGGACTAGATTTTAGATATTAAATCAAAATCGCCGGAACAGTTTTTAAGAAAAAAAATTGTTTCACGCTTTTTCAGTTTTTCTGGGGGTTGTCCCTTAAATTTGGAGATACATATACATATATGCATTACCGAAGAGATTAACTAATATTTCCTTTACCTTAGTACGACATTTTTATGTTAGGACTGGCATGGCGATTACGATAGCCGGCGTCAATAGCTTGAGTATCGCTCTGAACAGAGATGTATCAAATCCGAACTAAATCAGTCAAATTTGACTGGAGTTAAGACGATACACAGCATGAGCGTTAAATAGAAATCCAGGCACGGGTTGAATTACTTTAACTGGTTAGAGGAAGGGTTTAGTTTGGTAGAAGATTCTGACCTTTAAGTGATCTGTCATCAGTCATCATATCAAATGATGTCAGAAGTTGCAGTTCTGTGGCCTTTCTTTAAATCTCGAGCCGCCAATAACTTGTTTAACTATCCCAAGAATCACGTTCTCTTCCATTCAATTTGGTTAATTAAACTGCTATCTCTGTTCCTAACTAACTCAGTGGTGCAACAGGCCATTGAGGGCCTAGACCTGCTAAAGGAATTATACAACTACATGTATAAGTAATGGGTGACACGGAGTTAGTGTGTCACTCTATTAGTTGTATAAACCTTACTATTAGTTCTGTGAACAGTTGACCTCGCTCGGTAAAATAACAAATCGAGGTTTAAGCTTACGTTTATAAAAACTATTTATCGTTAAAAAGGGTGTGAAACGTGGCTATTTAGATAAACATTTGTACCTTTTTAAAGTACGTTTTAAGGGCTATCCAACGATACCAAACATGACCGGCTTGCTATCAGTTTTACCTTTTCTTAAACAGAAGTACACAACTTTGTACCCTTCATGTACCCGGTATAGTAATAAATTTCAGGTATTCCTTTCACGTACACTTTACTACTATAAAGTACTAAATACCATATGAGTTTCAGCCCGATCGTATGAAATGCAAAAATGGTATAGTCCAGAAACTAAAAAGTTCCGTTTTTCGACCACTATTCCAAACCGGTACAGTATGTACAAAAATAAGTAGTAATAAAAAATTGAATTTAAATAAAAAAGTAAAAAGGCAATACAACCCACACACTTTTGAGTAAAAAGCTGCAATTTTTTTATTTTTAGTTTTTTTAGGTAGCCCTACATCTACCGAAGTACTAAAAGAACCTCTGTTCCCGAACCCGCAAAGGTAGAGGTACAAAAAGGGCACAGTGCGTTCAAGTCTTATTTGGCGCAACTTTTGACCAAGGGAAATTTTTGAGCTGATAAATCCCTCGACGTTATTAGCCCCACAGTGGGGTAACCTACCCCCTACACGGCACTTTAAAAGTACAAAATGGTACTAAAGGACCAACCAAATACAGTTTTTCGAAAATATTTTGCACACATTTGATAAATTTTAAAAGGCCTTTCGATACCTCTGTCAAATCGGTACAACGTCCCCTTCTAGTTGCGGCTGCCTATAAGGAGGACATCCTTCCCTTAGACGTAGCTCCCGAAGTAGGAATCGGAAATATAAAAAAAACAGATTCTTAAAGAGGACAATTTGACCTAAAGTCCGGTACCCTTTTGAACCCTGTCCGATTAAAATTGCAAACGGTACAAAAGGTCAAATTTGAAATTTTGGAAAAACACTATTTTCGTGTGTTTTTCGCCGAGGTACTCGACTTCCCCACGTCGAAGGTACTAAAAAATGGGGATTGCTATTACCCCTTGAAAAAGACATTTTTAGAGCATACGAAGCAGAGTAGAAAAGTACTTTTGTTTGCTCCGTACGTACCTCCTTAGTACCATCTTGTACCTCGAAATTTAAAGTACCATATCTCAAAAAGTATAAGTGCCATCGAGTTTAAAAACAAAACTTCAGGAGCAGCATTTCATAGGCTTTTAGGGTTCAAAAGCCGAATAGCATCGTATTAATGCCCTAGGAGGAGATACGTGAACCATGTATAAAAACGTTTGGAAAAAAGTTGTAAAAAGATTTTTTTCGCTTTTAAGGGTCTGAAACGTGAAAATTTTAAAAATGTTTTTTGCATTGCTTTTGTACTCTTTCCAAGGGCGTTCCAACGATATACAATACCCCTTACCAATCTCCGGTTTTCTGATCGGCGAAAAAAATTTACCGATGTCGCCCCTAAGCGGGGGTGCACGTAAAAAAAAGTATTCGTTACCGACTATGGACCTCTGCGGGATCTACAAAAGCCTTGAAAAAAAAAAAAAAAATTGTCAATTGTTTCAAAAGTTATTTGTAAAAACGTGTTAAAAAAACGTCCTTTTTGACCGTGGACGATTTCCCGTTGAAAATAAACCCATTACCCGGGAAATTTCCCGGCATATAGAATTTTTCCATAAACATACACTATAACCTAACCTTAATAATTTTTAGAAAACTGCATTTCTCTGCGACAAACACACCCATTAGTACAAAAATCCAAAAAATCCCGTCAAGTACTTGCCAGCAAGTTACTAAAAGGGTTTCTTCGGTCATAAAAATTAATTATATTTATATATTTTTTAAAACAAAAACATCTATTGTTAACTTTTAAAAATCAAGATGTGCATATANGCCTTTACCCTATGTTTGGTCAAGCAATTTTTAAGGTTCCTAACCGATTTTGACATTACCAACTCGAAATTTTTCCGAAAATCAAGAGACATACCTAATTATTTTTTTGGTTTTTTTGCCGTGGTGCCTTGAAATTAAGAAAAATGTTTAAGTCTGTAGCCCTCATCTTCAAGAGGTCTTATTAGGGCCAACAAGTGGTTAAAATTGAATTTTTTTATGGAAATAATGCGTCGTATTAGGTGTTAAATGAAAGAGAAGGATGCCCTGACTACAAATTTATATTTGGTTTCACTATGTTGTTCAACAACTATAAATTCACAGTTATTCTTTGTAAAAAACAAAAAAAGAAGGTTTTTAATTAATTTTTCGCCATATTGTGAGAGAGTAAAGTACCCCCTTCCTCCTCAAAAAACTTAAAAATGATAATTTTGAGAACGGTAGTTTCATTGCGTTTGGACGACACAAATGCATTGAAAGGTGCTTGTTCGACGTCATAATAAAGATTTCAAATTTATAGCTAAAAGAAACTTTTAAAATTTCAGACCAATTATGCTGGTTAACGAATTCGTTAAAATGCTTACTATTTGTATGTGCTAAAAGCACAAATTGACAACTTAATTTTAATATTTTTAAGTGTTTGATAATAAAAAACAAATTCAGGGATAAATATTAAGGTAATTAGTGTTTTCATTTAAAAATCACAACTTCATTCGTTATGTTTGTCTCACAACTTGAGTTAGACTTCCTAAGATGCTCGTTCAGCCCGACAAAAAAATACCTTTGTTAAAACAAATGCCTTAATTTACTTTTGAGTTATAGCTAATCGGTTCTTTAAATTTTAACGGAATCATTGTTTGCGGTATGAGGACAATGGGTGTGCTCATCTAGTTTTCCTCTTCGAATCCATTGTCTAGAGTTAAGATGAAGAGCTATTTGTCTTGAGCTGCAATCCGATGTTTCCGCTATTTAAATGACTTGTATATTTGAAGGTCGGAAGAAAAGATAAAATCATAACTGGTTGGAAGTAACATCCAAACACCGCTGTTTGAATTTTAAACTACCAGGTCTCATAAAATCACAGTATCAGAGTTAATAATTTGACCATATAGGAACTAGGAACCCGTGGAAATGCTTCCGAACTGTTTTTCAGTCCAGGCCAGAGACAGCCATTGACGACCTAAGCTACCAGTTACTGTGCTGGTAGGGTTGCACTACATTACGATCTCGGCAGTTGACCAGGATCTAAAATGGAAGTCAAACAAGACCAAACTTAGGAAGTTGGGATGAGAACTATGATACTTGAATAAAAAATCTTAAATAAAAATCATCTATATATTCTTAAGAACATTGATAATTATTATTAACAGAAGTTCATAAACGCATTAAACTTTTTAAAAAATACATAGAATATTACATACTCCGCAGCAAAGCTCAAGAATCCAACTTGTTGAAATTATTAAATTATTAAGTCCAGTCAACAAATGAAGTAAGCCTAGTTGGAAGTGTTTTTCTGTGCAACTTAAGATACCGCTGTAAAATATTTTCTTGTAATTTAATATCAACAGGGAAATGTGTTGATGGCATTTAGAAGCTAACCTGAATCAGCCGGTTTCAGTAGTTTGGTATATCAGAGCTAAACTCCTTTCAATTCTTCGTTTCATAGTAGTTGTAGTAGTCTACTACTTCCTACTAGAACGGGTAGGACGAACCACTTGTTCGAACTTTGCAATTAGGCAATCGTTTAGGCCCTTTTTACGCCCCGTGGTAGAGTTTAAGCTACTTCACACAACATACATTTGTACATTGTACCGCTGAAGCGAGTATGGTGTGGTAATTACTGTCATTAATAACCTATATAAACGTGCGTCAAAGCGTGGGGGAAGAGTGCCCCATAGGGGGGTGTCCCTTGACCTGCACCGTCTGCGATTCATTGATGCAATTCAGAGTACCATGGTACGGGATCGAACCCACGACATCGTGTTGCCTCGACTTATTATTGATAGCTGAGCAAGGGTCTTTCGACCCTCGGCCACGCCGCGCCGGTTCCCATCCCTCTTCGTCATATAAGTTTTTCTAAAACTTTGGTTAACAGTTTAGAGTATTTATTATAGGTGTGAAACGAGCCTAATATGTTTCCTCTGTTCTGTTCGACAGGCTGGACGAGGCTTTATGGATGTAATATCAAACCCAAAATATCAACTTAAAAACTCACAAACTAATGTTACAGATTCACTTTGACAGGCTGCATAGTGCATCTTCAAAAAATTGTTGATATTTAAATACTTGATATGGGAGGTTTCAAAGTCACAGAATCGTTCTCCAGATTTCAACACTTTTACAATTAATTTAATTTCACTTACCAGCCCCCTAATATACCTTGTATTTTACTTTTACTTCTTAAAATACCCGGTTTTATATATTAATGTATATATTAATGTATATTATTATAATTATTTATAGCTCTGTTTAAAATAATGGCCGTATTTTATGGTTCTCCTATGCGATTATCCATAATTTTTTTAAGAAGTAAATATTTTTTATAAGA
Organism: Gerris buenoi; assembly: GCA_001010745.2. Taxonomy (NCBI): domain Eukaryota; kingdom Metazoa; phylum Arthropoda; class Insecta; order Hemiptera; family Gerridae; genus Gerris; species Gerris buenoi. The sequence goes on from KZ651892.1 coordinate 169,641, forward strand.
TTCCGCACAAAGATGATTAAATGGATGACGTCTGTGGGACCTTCGCTATTAAATGAAATTAATATATTTCTTCTAGTTAATAACTTCTTCCCTCTATTTTCTTTTATTACACACCATCTTCTTCCATTATTAATAATTTTATACTCTCTCATATGCGTATAGCAAATATAAAAAGAAAGTATTTTTAAGGTGCGAAAATTTTAATTTTGAGATTTGAATGGATTTACACGTTTTGAGGTCCCTCTGAGCTAAAAAAGGAAGATGAAGGATCTTATTAAATAAGGATAGAACACTAAGTATACCTCCTGAGTAAAAATGTGTCAAGAACTTGGACAAAAAATATAAATAAAATACCACTGCGTATGCTCAGAACTTTTTAGTGGAACGAATTTCTTTCCGACTGTTATCCATTGTTTATTTTGAATGAAAGGTTACAATATAACCGACAAAAATTCATAACCGACTTTTAGTCGGCCGACAAAAATTCGGTGGGAAACGGACCAATAAAAACAATAGAAACAGGTAAACTCGGCCGATTTTTTGTCGGTCGTGTGCGGGGTTCCACCTGTTTCTATTCTCACCGACTTTTTGTCGGCCGGCAAAAAGTCGGTAGTCTGCGGGGGCCTTTAAGGTCCGCGCAGACGACCGACTTTTAGTCGGCCGACAAAAAGTAGGATGGAAACGGACCAACTAAAACAATAGAAACAGGTAAAGTCGGGCCGATTTTTTGTCGGCCGTGTGCGGGGTTCCACCTGTTTCTATTGTTTCTATTCGCACCGTCTCCTACCGACTTTTTGTTGGCCGACAAAAAGTCGGTCGTCTGCGGGGGCCTTAAGGGATTTTATTATAATTTACAATTTTACTTTAATATATATTAATAAAATTTGATCATTAGAATGGTTTTTAATTATCGTATAATTAATATTAATTAATTTGGAAAGAAGTCCTATTGCTGAATAATATACTTTTATTCTACAAAATTTTCACAGTTTACCTTTTCAAAAATTTATATTGAATAAAAAAAAACATTAATGCATACAATTTTAAAAAATTGTAACGTGAAATATTATACATACATACTTATGAAATTATAAATATCTAATACTTAATCCTATAACCAAGCAAATAAGATGAATTTGAACTAGATGGGAACTACGTTTATAGGGATGAATCTAGATATTCTCGCATAGTAAAATTTAAATGTTTCTCGACGGTAGTTTATAAACTTATCAAAATAACACTCCGTAGCAAAGTACGGGTATCCAGCTAGTATACAATATACATTAAAAAACACAATTTTTGGGTGTTTCCCCGGTAAAAGGATTTATACAGTTAGATTTGAATGAACCTTATACAAAGATTTTCAAGCACAAGTTAATTAATTAATTAATTAATCTCACAATTAAGAGAAGAAAGCTCTGGAATTTCGTGGTCTTTAAAAATCAAAAATTTTAAATGTAACAAGACTTAAAAGATTCTTAGAAGCTGATAATTTGAAAATCAATGAGTTATTCCGAAAGGTTTTTTTTGTGAAAGGTGTTTTTTAACTAAGACTATTATGATAAGATAATTATCTCCATAACTGGTATTATGTAGTGTGTAGTGTATCATGTCATGGTTAATATAGAATTTAATATAAATAATTTAAAAACAAAACAAAAACAGACAGCTTAATTGTCTGCGATTATGCTAAGCCCACATTACCATCCCTTCCCCTTATTTTTTTTAATCTGTGCCCCCAAAAAAACCTGGGGGCTTCACTGTATTGGGCCGATTTTATAGAAATTTGTTGAATATGTTCAGGAAAATTATATCACCCGGTGGTGAAATCGAGGAATAAATTTTAGCTTTAAATTTATTCTCCCAAAAAACCGCAAAGAAATTTTTCGATTTTTACTAATTTTTACTGACTTAGCCAAATGGGTTAATGATGTCACAACTTTTACGGAGGGCACAGTAGCATGTATGGTATGTATCAAGTGTCTACTCTCCAACTAGCTCAAAAACTGGGAGTTATGCAAGTCACTAAAAGACAAAGAGACAATCAGTCATCCAGCTAAAAACTACTCAAATGATCTTAAAAACACCTAAAACGGACAATTTCGTCGAAATATCGGTTTTTGGGTGGAGAAAATACGTTTTCTTAAAAAGTAGGGAAAAGTAAAAACGTGAAATATAAACATTTAAAAAAAATCTAATATGTAGTTAATTTAAATTTGAAAATCTAGTTCCTGAGAAAATACCTCTAATGGTGGACGGTGAGAGGCCGGGTTCAATTCCTCGTCAGGAACATTTTGATGAAATGTTCAATAATAATTAAATGTAACTACGAAAACTCCAAAGAATTAATTAACGGAAAACGCTAGACTAAGTAATTATGTACTCGTGTATGAGAAAGTTTGGTACGAGTTCAATAATTTTTTTTTAAATACACTGGAACTCAAGACAGAGTGAGTGTGTAACAGTATTGTAGTTGCGTGGGTGTGTACAACGGTAGCGGGACCAATACCGCGGGTAATTCCCCCACCCCTTACCGAATTTACGCGGGTACTTCGAATGCGGGTTCCGTCGATCTGTGAGCGGGAACGTAGCAGCTGCCTCTCCCTTGACCTGAGTCAATCTTCGCGTAGGAGGGGGGAGGGGGCGTCTTTAGCCGATTTAATTTTTCAACTGTTTATTTATTTGTGTTCTGAGTCGGTCAGTGAGCGCTTCGAGCGGCCCGAACGAGAAACGATTTTTTTTTTAAATAATTTGAAACGGTGTTGTACGCGAGTGTAGCGGAACTATTCCCGTTGTGTTCAGTTCCACGAGCTAAGACATCGCCTACGGTTTTGTCGTCTATTACAATTAGAAACTTATCTAAGTGGATTTTAATTTGGTTGGTACTAAAATTTGAACATGATGTTTGCGGACATATCATTACTTCACTGTTACGTAAACAACCCTACAACACCTTGTTATAGAAACAATTCTCAATACAACATAGGCTAAAACTTGCTCGCTGGAGCCTCATTACGTTTTTTAGTCATTCCGCCTTTTTTTAAAAAAAACGTTTTGAAATGATTTTTTTTTTCTTTTAAATTTAATTTAAAAAAAACTATATTACTTAAACTATAAATTATTATTAATANATATGTGTCACTCCAGACGATATCTCCCCTTAGGATGCACTTAAAAATTTCAAACAAATTTTAAAATGTCAATATCAAAAGAAAGGACGAGATCGTTGGCCAGAATTTTTGGAGTCCATTAAGGGGTCAAATTTTGAATATTTAGGGTCAAAAATAGCATAAAAACATGTTTTTTCCATTTTACCTCCCTTTTTATATGAAAATATGATAAAAGTGTACATAACAATAATTACTGTACTCTTAAAGAGCTTTCAAACGACATGCATATTGAAGGGTAAATACTATTTTGACCTTTGTACCCCGTACTCTTGTGTACCAATTTTTTTTTTCACCCATACAAATACTAAACCAAAATTTTCCTATTATTATGCAGATTTCTTTGAAAATTCGCTCATTAAGTAAGTCATGGTGCATGACTGGACTTTTATATTTGGGAGTTAGTTTGCATCCAAGCTTTGTAATCATTCTAAAGAATGCAATCCACTTCACTTACGCAAAAAGAATGTTACAAGCCTGTTTCATTTGTATACTTTAAATTAGACAATGTTTATGAAGTTTAATTAAAATCGTTACGTTAGAACGTAAAATATCGTTAAAAAAACGTTTTTTATTCTCTATTTTAAAAGTTTTTGGCCTCTTTAATAGTTTTAACGTTCTTTATCCACTTCATAGCCCCATAATACATTTTAGTAAAAAGAGGGGACTAGAAAATTTAGCTTAGCCTAAGAATTTAAATGTTCTTTCGTATTGAACGAATGGACATGAGATTTAGATGTGTTTCGAATACTGGCCATTCGTTCAATACTATATATGGCTCGAGGAAGATATGTGTCACACAAATTGGTAGGCAATTATGTTTTTTTAGAACATTTTATTCGAAAAACCTGCTTTAAAAGTGATAACTCAAAAATAGTTTTAGAGACAATGTCGAAATGCTAAGCAGTGCTTTTGTGAGCTCGTTGTTTTGGACATTATCAAAATCACAATTGTATGATTACATATCGAATTCTTATTTATAGTTAGTGCTACTATTGAATTTATTGTGATCGTTTTAAGGTTCCGTTTTTAAGTTCAAAAAAGTGTTTTATTAAAGCTCAATTGCTAGGGGTGGCGAATTGTTTCTAGTTCAGTGACAAGATATAAGAACTAGTTACAAAATATGAACGTTATTAGGATTATTTAAAAAAAAATATTAAAAAAGAAAACACTTACTGGAAGAAAAATATAAAATTACTGTTCCAAAGATATATATATATTTTGTTTGACCCCGAAATTCCAGAGAAATTCCTCTTTTCTTGATTGAGGAGTACTAGATGGATGGAATTCATATACACTTCTACTTTTTATAAGCTCTCGAAAAGTATAGGTAATTACAGTTTAGGACTTTTAATTTTGATGGATTGTGGATTGAATGTTACCAATCGTGAAAATATTTTGATAGGACCTCATCCCTTCTTTTATACATGTATGCAAAATGGGAGTTCCCGAACAATACAGCACCATTTCGAAATCTTATAGGAAATTTGTCAAATGTTACGCTTCTAGACTATTTTCAGTAAAACTTTCACCCCCTCTTTCTTTGGGGTGAGATAAAAAATGGAAAAAATTACTTTTAACTTAGCGTATTACCTCTAAGGGGTCCTTAAAATAATGTGCCGTCGTGTCGTGAATTTCGTTTCTGTTTTCGAGTTATCGTGTTATTGTGAAAAAATATTGCACTTAAAAATTCGCCGTCGCTAAACGGCAAACACTAAATACCAAACCTTTTTTGTCCTTACCCTGTTTACTCAATATTCCGTGTAAAGCAGCGATGCGTCCAAACGGTTCGGCNCAAAGATAAAAATACATTCTCTTCAATAATTTATACCATAAAAAATATATAACATATTTTATTTTGTGAAAAGTACATTACAAGTTTTTATTCTTGTGTTTAATCAAAAACGTCAATTGATTTTTTGAACCTTTTTTAAGTTAAAGCGATGAAAGTGAAATTTGTCATAATGACATGTTTTTTTGTATTGTTGAAAGAAAATTAATTTTTGAATTTTTATAGAGATTTTGTTCGGGTTATGACAATACTTTAGGTAAAATATCACAATTGGAAAACCCTAGTTTTTAAATAATAAAAAGCCATATTTGTTACGTTTGTGTCTAATTTTTGTTTGTTTGTTGTTAATTTCTCGTAACTAATCATTTATTTTAATAAAAAAGATTTATCGTGAATTATAAAGATTTGTCTACGCTTAGTGTGTCGTGGTTGTGAATAATTAGATCTAGAAAAGAAGTGAAAATATAGTTTAGCGGAATGTCTCTCTGGATGAACTATGTGCGGATTGGCAGAAAGAAAAAGCACAGGAGTAGAAGGAATTCTGATGTATCCACTCATGTAAGTCCTTCACGTACTTGTATCTATACATTATACTTACATACTTGTACTATACAGGTTGACTCGCGATAAAATGACCTAACGAAATTTTCCTATTCTATGGTTAAAATGCAACAAAAAATGTCGATTAAGCTTATGTTAAATTCTCAATATTTCATGGTTTTTTTCATTGTTATAGTTTTTTTTTTTTACGAAAATTACAATAAAAAATTTGTAATATCTGAAATACTAAATGAGAGAGGAATTGAGCCATTTTAGAGAGGATGCAAACCCTTTATGTATATGAGCACTCATTAATTTTCATATTATCAGCTGCTAATCATCTTTCAAATTCTGTTTATATATATATACATATATATATAAAGTTTTATAAGACCTATTTTTTCGTGATCAGGGGCCTTTGAAACGTATTTTGGCCACATTCCCGGGTCCAACTCCCGCCATGAGGGTGGCTCCATTAGCGAATTTTTTCCAATGGAAATTCGCTAAAAA
>KZ651892.1:183900-196495 GCA_001010745.2 Gerris buenoi
TTATTAATTATAAGATTTATTATTTGTAAGAAAAAAATATTTTGGTCGAAAACATAACTTTTCCTACCTTGGTGAGGAAAAGTAAGAACAACATCAATAAATAATTATAACGTCAATGAAAAAGTTTAGGGTGATAAAATGCGTGGAAGCATTCTACCAGACATGATAGAATGCGTGGAAGCAATATGTCTCGTTATTTTAAATAATAAAGTTCTCTATTTGACGATCTTGGTATTTAGATCCTAGTGAATATGTAGATTATAGAGTTTAGAAACCGGAAAACCCTATTAACCGGTTGTTTTGAATACTTTTAATTAATGTACATATATAATTGTAAAAAATAGAGACTTAAAATTGTCAAATAGATCGACTACCTCACGACTCGAATCTTGATTTAACACTTTTCAACTCAGATGGTCAAGACTAAATATAAATTTATTTTATTTTACACTTATTAGTATTAGTATTCGCATAGCGTAATGTTCCAAAAAGTTTAAGGATAAATAAGATTGATTCCGGGCTATTTCGATAAGCTTACCTGGTAAACTAAAACGCAACCTGATAAAGAATTTGTGGCGGACCTGCAGTGGCCTTGCTCCCTTAACCTGGGTTATGTTTTGTTTACATTTTATTTCATATTTATTTGTTCTGTTTTATTATTGATTCAGTCGATCGTGTCAACTCAAACAAAATATATTTTTAATTCATCATTAATTTAATTTATTTCTAATTTATCGTTATTCTATATATTTGGGTGTACCCTATAAAGGACACCCATATAACTGGTGACCCCGATTAGAACAAGAAACCTTCAGGAAATTCGTAAGTCATAATTCATTTTTATTCTTTTTAAATTCGGACATTTCAAAATTTCAGTTTATTAAAAAAAATACATTTCGCCATAAGAACAGCATTCAAAATTCAATGGAGGAAGAAATCAAGAGCGGTCCGACAGGAGTGGACGACAAGAGCGAGTCGCAAGCTAGAGCGGGAACTTCGTCGGTAGCGAGAGTGGCAGTCAAACTACCGGCGTTCTGGAAAGGAAATCCTCCGCTCTGGTTTGCACAGGCAGAGGCCAACTTTAGGGCAGCCGCCATTTCACTCGAAAATAACAAATTTGACATCATTGCGGCAGCTTTAGATCAAGACGTAGTGACACACGTGAGTGATCTAGTCATATCACCCCCTACCAATAATGCTTATTTAAAACTAAAAGAGCGTTTAATAGCTTCTTTTTCGGATAATCAAGCCACACGTCTTAAAAAATTAATTTCTGGAGTTAAACTTGGAGACTATAAACCCTCACATGTGTTGCGACAAATGAAAGAGCTAGCCATTAACCAATTTCCAGAGGGCACAATAAAACTGTTATGGTTAGATAAACTCCCTTACACCACACAACAAATCCTAGCTGCCAGTGACTCGTTAACACTAGACCAACTGTGTACGCTGGCCGATAAGATTATAGAGATCAAGCCGGAGGTTTGCTTGATGCAGATTCCTGGGACATCGTCCAGTAGTTCACCCCGTGCCGATCCTACGCTTGTTTCTATCATCCAGGGCATAGCTAAGAAGTTAGAGTCGCTGGCTGTTAAAGTGGCAGAAATCGAAGAGTCCCGTCAATACCCTACTCGTGATACTTCTAATGCTCACAGATCAAGATCACCACCACATACCCGTCCGATGCAAACCCCTGAGATATGTTGGTACCACACTACATTTGGTAAAAACGCATTTAAGTGTAAGGCACCCAGCAAACATCGAGAGGGAAACGGACAAGGCAGTGCGTAAATGTGGCTTTCGACACCGCCCAACTTTCCAGCCGCCTTTTTATCGTCGATAAGCTCTCAGGACACAAATTCCTTATTGACACAGGCTCCGATATCTCGGTTATACCACCCACGGAAAAAGAACGAAGTTATCCGGTTGCTCGTTATTTATCAGCCGCCAACGGTTCGAAAATAGCTACTTACGGTGAGAAAACAATCATTCTGAGTCTAAACTTACCTCGGAAAATTAAGTGGAATTTTACGATAGCGGACGTTTCTCACCCGATTATCGGCGTTGATTTGTTGGTACACCATGGATTTTTATTAGACCTTCGCAACAAGTGGATAGTAGATCAGCGCCAACGTTCTGCCACAGGTGAAGTTACATCACTTCCTTCGCTCGAATTATCATCAGTAGATCAAAACAGTTCTTGCGGTAAGTTGCTGAAAGAATTTCCATCTATCACAAGTTCAACTAGTTCTTACCGTCAGCCAATTCAGCATGACACCGTTCATTATATCGAAACCGAAGGCCCTCCAATCTCGAGCAGGGTAAGAAGATTAGCTCCAGAGAAATTTAAGACAGCAAAAGCGGAGTTCGACAAAATGTTAGAAGAATGACTCATACGGCCTTCTTGAAGTCCTTGGTCTAGCACTCTTCACCTGGTCCCGAAAAAAACGGCCACACGGCCACCAAGAGCACTACCTATATTTGTATTTGTCACACTACCTGACAAATATCCTGTTCCACACATTCAGGATTGCAATAATTTTCTTTATGGCAAGAAAATATTCTCGAGCCTAGACTTAGAAAAAGCGTACCATCAGATCCCAGTCGCGACTAAGGACATTCCGAAAACAGCAATCGCTACTCCGTTTGGTCTGTACGAGTACTTATTTATGCCGTTCGGTCTCCGAAACTCAGCGGCTACTTTTCAACGTTTTATTCATGAGGTAGTTCGTGGTCTCAACTTCGTTTTTGTCTACTTAGACGACCTCATTATTGCTTCCGACTCGCTAGAGCAGCACTTACAGCACTTACGGCAACTATTCGAAAGATTAAAACACTATGGTATACGTATCAATGCTGCCAAATGTACCTTAGGAGTTCCCAGCTTAGAGTTCTTAGGCCATTTAATCTCTGAGAAAGGTATTGCTCCACTTCCATCTAAAGTTTTGCCAATTATCGACTTTCCTAGACCCGCCAACGTGGCCGAACTAAGACGGTTCCTAGGTATGGTAAATTTTTATCATAGATTTTTACCAAAAATAGCAGAATTACAGCTTCCATTAAATAAAGAGTTGTCGGGACGGCCTAAGCGTGATAAGAAACCTTTAATATGGACCAAGGAAATGACGCACGCTTTCACATCTTTAAAAGAAGCTCTCGCATCAGCAACTCTGTTGTCGCACCCTTCTCCGAATGCTCCACTTTCCATTACTGCAGATGCATCCAACGTAGCTATCGGAGGGGCGATCCATCAACTTATAAACGGCGTTCAGCAACCCCTCGGGTTCTTTTCAAAGAAACTCTCTCCTGCTCAAGTAAAATACAGTGCGTATGATAGAGAGTTGCTGGCAGTGTTTTCAACTATCAAACATTTCCGGTTTTTTCTGGAGGGTAGAGAGTTCCGTATTTACACGGACCATAAGCCCTTAACCTTCGCGTTCAAGCAAAATCCAGAGAAAGCATCGCCACGGCAATCTCGCCAATTGGATTTTATTTCACAATTCAGTACCGATATACATTATCTACCCGGTATAAGTAATCACGTGGCGGACGCACTATCACGAATCCAAGAAATCGTTATTCCATCCTCGATAGACTTTGATGCAATGGCGAAGGCTCAGGAAACAGACCAGGACGTTCAGGAGTTTGTGCAAGCTGACCCTGTCAAGTTCCATAGATGCATCCCTGCGGGATGTTCTCAACCACTCTTCTGCGAAACTTCAACTTCAATTTTTCGGCCTTTCGTGCCAAAGTCATTCAGACGTCAGGTTTTTAATACAGTACATGATCAGGGACATGAAGGCATAAAAGCCACTGTTCAATCCTTACGCCATCGTTACTTCTGGCCAAACATGCGTCGAGATGCTACCTCTTGGGCTCGCGCTTGTGTCGTCTGTCAACGATCTAAAGTTTCACGCCACACTGTCAGTCCTCTTTCAACGTTCAGCATTCCAAAGGAGAGGTTCGCCCATATCAATATTGACCTGATTGGCCCTCTTCCACCTTCAGAAGGTTTCACTTACTGCCTCACCTGCATCGACAGGTACACACGCTGGCCAGAAGCTTGGCCCATCAAAGATATATCCGCCGAAACCGTCGCAAGGACGCTTGTAGACGGCTGGGTTTCACGTTTTGGTGTTCCTGCACGGCTAACTCACGATCAAGGCAGGCAATTCGAATCCCAGCTGTTCCGTGAACTAGCAAATCTCCTTGGCATTCAGCAAATCCGTACAACCGCCTATCATCCGCAGGCTAATGGCTTAGTGGAACGTTGGCATCGATCTTTAAAAACAGCTATCAAATGTGCCGGATCTGACAAGTGGATCGAAAAGCTTCCGCTTATACTACTGAATCTACGGTGCGCCGTTAGAGAGACTATTGGAACATCCGCAGCTGAGCTAGTTTATGGGCAGACGTTACGATTACCAGCGGACTGCTTCATTGACACACCTAAACCACAATCGTTGGACCCTGTTTCATTCGTGCAACGGCTTAAGGTTTTAATCCGAGACCTTAGGCCAAAGCCTACATCGGATAACAGCAAACACTCCTACTACGTTCCTAAAGCGCTGGGCTCAGCAAGTCATGTGTTCGTTAGAGTCGATGCAGTTAAGCGACCCCTACAACCTCCGTACCAAGGTCCTTACCGCGTGCTGAAGAGGTTTGACAAGGCGTATAAAGTCGACATCAACGGAAAGGCAATAACTATATCGATTGACCGTCTTAAGCCGGCACACCTAGACCTTGGCGACGACGAGAAGTTACAACCACCTAAAAATGCACCGAGACTAGACCTCACGGTGGACACAGAGACAGCTCCAAGATCCTCATCGCAGCCCCAGGCACCAGGGTTGTCCATTCCCGCTCCACCACCATGCTCTCCTCTTCGCTCTGCCATGCGCAAAGATACCTACACTCGTTCTGGGCGTAGGGTTAGTTTTCCAGACTATTATACTGGCTAGACGCTTTTCTTTAGGAGGGGAGTATTGTGGTGGACCTGCAATGGCCTTGCTCCCTTAACCTGGGTTATATTTTGTTTACATTTTATTTCATATTTATTTGTTCTGTTTTATTATTGATTCAGTCGATCGTGTCAACTCAAACAAAATATATTTTTAATTCATCATTAATTTAATTTATTTCTAATTTATCGTTATTCTATATATTTGGGTGTACCCTATAAAGGACACCCATAAATTCAATCTTAAAAAGGCTTGTTGAAAAATTACTTCCGACTGCTGTACACAATACGCCGCGCGCCCATCAAAGAGGAGTTAACTCTCTTTCCTCTACAAAGGTGGCTTTTTGAATTTTGCCTAGGGACAGCACATTACAATGAGACATCTTAAGCTGGGTCAACACTTGTATCAAATAGATCGCGATCAAAATACACAATCATGATCGTGATATTTTGCTGTATCAAAATTATACAAAGATCGGGATCGGACGTGTTTCTGTCAAGTCATTATTTGCCAGAAATATCAAAGGACAGTTTGATCGAGGTAGAAATATCATTGCGGCCATTACTACGGAAATAGATACTATGTAAACTAGCTTAAGAATCTCCAGTAGCAAAGAAGTACAGAGTGGTAGCCAACATATCTTACTTATCTGGGATTGCTTTTCTAAATGTTTAATCGCGTTTCTTATTGCTGCTCCCAATCATCTGAAAGATTTGGGTGAAATTTCTATTTTGTTCACTTATTGGTTTGAATTTAGAATCGGGTAATAAATTTACACCAGATGAAATCATTCACCACCTCCGCGAACTTCTCGACTCTCGACTCATTTTCGTGGAATAATGTGTATAAATATATAGCACGCAGTCTTAAAAATGTTAAGACAGACAAACATGGTTCCTAAAATGTTGTCTAATGACTAAAACGGATTTCTGCTTTAAATTTTTAAATTCGAAGACTCAAAAAAATGTTTCGTCATCTTCGCTTTCGTCATGAAGCAAAATGAAACAATTTACGCATTACCTTAAATTAAAAATAAATTTTTGTCTGAGACACTTGAGTTACACATCTTTAAAGTTAGAAATAAAATACTTTATTTAGTATCCACTAAATAACTTCAATTTTTAGAGTCTACATTCTAAACCGATAAAAACAATAAGAAATATATAATAAAGTAGAGTATTAGACGAGGGGGAGATGCCGTTGCAATACTTAACAATGCCGACTGTAAACATTATATGGAGGTCCTCAAACAAACATAAAAACTTAACTCGACCCAAGAGATGCAAAGACCACTCTTAGCTTCCTCTTCCTCCACTCCCCCGCTCGTAAATCCTATGATTTATCACGATGAGTCGTCTACAAGCTGGGTAGTGGCAAGGATAAGGGATTTTATTTCCTCAACTACAGCGGGAGGGGGGGGGGGGAGTCTGTCTGTAGACCAAGACTTTGCTGTAGAGCGGTAATAACACGCCAGCCGATGTAAGGTTTGAGTCACTTCACAAAACTAACTTCAGTAGTAAACTAAATATTACAACACCCTGCTTTATATCTGTATTTACTTACACAATCCAAACAAAAACTGTTTTCTTTAGGGTATGAACAAAAACTACTAGGAAGCTTCCTCGGTCATTGTCTTCACAGAAACCAATTTGAGTTCTGCCTTAATTAGAAGATGTTTAGATTATTATCAAACGACTAGGAAGTTTTTTTAAGCGTTGTCTTTATTGAGCAACTCTTGTCGGAGGCAACTTAACTTCCGCTAAGTTACTTTGTTTTAATTTGAAGATGTTAAGAGTATAATCAAAATACTAGGAATGTTTCTCAAGAATTGTCTCCATTCAGCAGCTCTTGTCGGAGCTAACTCAACTTCCGCCGTGTTTTAATTAGAAGATAGTTGGGTAATAAACTAAATTTTAGGGAGCTTTTTTTAAGTATTGTCTTTACAGAGCAACTCCTGTAAAACCAACTTAGCTTTCGCTGGGTTAGTTGGTTATAGCGAATACAGGACAATACAGAACCGGATGAAGGGTCATGGGTTGGCTGGCAATTTGAGGAATTTTATAGTAAGGCTCATCATTTATGAGGCAATTCTCTGAATCCAGACAATGCCTCGTCTTGCTTGGAAATATAGATAAAAATGACTATCATTTTTTTGTCCGTTATAAGCGATGTCTATTATAATAGGGTCCGTTATTGTGAGTTTGGCAACATTAGTACGAGTGAGTTGGTAACGCTAATTTATTTGTTGCAGGATGGGAAGGAAGGAGGAGAGAGTCGGCCTCTATCGGACGCTTCCACCTGCAGTGAGGAGCAGCATGTCAGGCTGCGCTCCAAATCTACCAACAACCTACAGGTAACTTTTCTTTTGGTGATACTGGTTTAGGATTCCGTAGTTACGAAGCTCTCTTTGTAGTTCGAAGGTTGTCTGATGTAAAAGATTCTTTATGAGTTTTGAGCGAGTAGTTGGTTAGACAGTTCATTTTTTTAAAAAAAGATTATTTGAAAGCTCATTACCACTGTGTGTGAATTTCCCTGGTGCCAGATGATACAATGTACTGCTTCTCCTGAGGTCTAAACCAGTAACCGCTTACCTAAATTACCTTGTTGTCTGTCACCTGTTGTACCTGTACGTAAAAACTGAAGTTGACCAAATTTGGTTTATTGGGTCCTCCTTGATGTCATGGGGTCCCAAGGTTTGCTTCCAGTCAAACCATATTTTTATTTTATATTTGTTTAGTAGGAATTATTTTATTTTAACTTTTTATATAAATGACCTCAGGCTTTGTGGAGAATAGAGCTATATTGTTGTTTTCTTTAATTATTATATAGGTTTGAATGAATATTAGGCAATATTAAAATATACCAGAGTGGTTATCGTTTCCATTAACTTTAAGCAAGTATTATTATTTGTATTCTTCACTACACTTCCCTGGCATGCCCTATAGATTTAAGTTTTGTTAATTTGAATGGGGTAGCGTCCGATTTGCAATCAACTTGAGTTGGGCCATAATCCAAATTTTTAATCAACCCATTGATTTTGGGGCTATGAGTCTACTGTAGTATATTATTTACTACTTTACTACTAAATAAAACATCCGTTTAAAATTAATTCAATGTACAGATAAATGGGCTAATATATAAGGGGGTTACTGCTATGTAGGTTAAAGGCGGTTTAATGAATCTAAAGGTGGAAATAATGATCCTAAGCACGCGGTACGCTTGCTGGGTTGGCAAAGACTTGATCTACAACGCGACAATTCAGCTACTTGCAACTGCATCCTAATATAAAGTCCTCGCCAACTCTAGAACAAAGACTCTATTTTCTAAGGGACAGTAGAATCAAAACCTCGAGTTGCTTTAGATTAAATTTTAAAATATTTAATTTATGGAAGTTGTATATATATATGTCGATGTATTAGCTTTACAGAGGAACCCTTCTCAAAATAATATAAATAAGGTCTGAGAACTAAATTAGGTAATAAAATGAGATTTCATTAATAAATATTTACTTGATTTGTCTTGTTTGAGAAGACGAGTTAAACAAATATCAGCAAAAGCAGGATTCATAGGATGACGCTTATAATAAATATATCACTTGGTTGATGAAGTGTTTGAAGTTCTGCTGGAAGCATCTTTATGATAACTCGAAGTAACAACAAGATTCTCTTATACAGTTTATTTTATGCTGGTTTTAACAGATTACATTTAGTGCTTTTGTCATATTAACTTGGTAATATTTAGTGTTTTGATTTTGGCAACAGTGAATTTTGACAGGTTGTTTCATTTACAGCATGTTGGCTGCAGTGGTTGTAAAGCGTAGTTGTTGTTAACTCTAGTCAGATTGGGTTATTCGGGCCTCGAGGTTAGAGATGAGGGCGCACATCTCTTCTCATCTCTATTAAATTCTTCACTTCTTTGATTCCGGCTATTAAACAAAATGAAATTGTTGGATCGTCCCCAAGTTTTATTTTTGTTTATCCCCTTCTCCTCCAGGTTCCCTGTTTTCGTCCCCCATTGTATGGTTTTCTGGCAGTGTCACCCTCGTCACCTATCCGTGTTAATTAAGCGTCGAGAAATATATGTGATTAAATAGAACGACAAACTATAATAAAAAAATAACTAAAATTATATTAAAAGAGACTATTTTATTGCGGAGATGTTTTATTTTTTTTTTTTTTGTCGAACAGAGGTAATTTAAGAACGATTAAAAGCTGTTGTGAAATAAAGGGACATTAAGAAATAAATAGGAAAATAACGAGATGATTGGATTGGTTGATTAGTTATTGTGGGTAAGATGTAGGGCCACAAGCTGAGTCAGTTGGTTGGCTCAATGAGCTCAGCTGCTAAGGATAAATCACGAGCTTATATTTGTTCTTTCACGAGTCATTAGTGTTTCATAGCCGTCAGTTTTCCTTCGGGATTTATTTATTTTTTTATTCGGCTTGACTTAATTTGTACCTATTTAGTATTTAGTCAAGCTAGAATGGGTCCGAAGAAACAAGCGATTTCTAGGAATAATACAAAGATTTTCTAGTTAGTTTAACTTGTCGGTAGGCTGCGTCGCACAGTATTTTTTGTCTAGATAAAACTAGTAAGATCAAACAAAATTAAGTTTAAACGAGGTTTCAGCAACAGGTGTCTTGTGGCGGACGGAAACGGTGTGTTGCAGGTTTCGACTTGTTTTTTTGGTTTTTTTTTAATATTCCATGACACAAACCAAGAAGCGTCTTGTAACGCTTGATCATCCATGTAGCGGATGATGAAGGGAAGGGTTGGTGTCTGCAGGAGGGATCTTCAAGCTGAAAACTACATTTATCTACTCACGGCAGCAAAATTTATCATTGTTGTACTGTTTTCAATCTGCAAAACGTAATTTTTCTTGATTCTTTTTTAACATGTCACAAAAATTCGCAGCAAAATAATAGTGTCAGCAATAATTCATAGTGTGTGCAAATTAACAAACAGGCAGCAAGATTTCAAGAAAAGTTACATAGTTACATCGTAGGTTATGAATTATCCCACATTATTTATTTTATATATTAAGGTGTAATATTCTGCTAAATATTTGTATATTTTTTGAAAATTATAATAATACAAAATCTTAAGTGTAATTTTTCTGCCGTTAGTAGATAAAATATTGTATGTAACTATGCAGCAAAGGAAACATTCCAGACTCATTTAAAGATTACCTGCTTCGGTTACAACTTAGCAGGTAATTTACATTATCCTGCCTCGGCTTTGATTCTGCAGTCAATTTGTTCAGCCTATCCTCGGCTTCGGTTTAGAACTAAATCATTGTATGGGTTCATCATTGTATCTTCTCCGATACTTGAGACCTGGGCAGTTTCAGCTACCCTCAAATTTATGTATAAGGTGTCCTCCTGAATCAACTTGCGTTTCCTTCGGAAATATCCATCTCTTGTGCCTCTATTGGTGCGGTAGATTTGATTCCTTAGCCCAAAAATTAATCGGAACCAGTCATTATTCAAGAGGACGCAAACTGGACACCACGATGTAGTGTGTCGCCTTTGACAGTTAGAACCTTCCTGGTAAATTTACGGAGAGGTGTATTTAAGCACGAGGTATAGTTCGCAAAGTCTGTGACACATTAAGTTTACAGAGTCTGTGAATATGTGTGAAAAAGGCAAATGTAAGCTTTAAGCTTGTTATTACTTCCTGGTGTTGTATATGGTGTGTCGAGGTGCCTGGCCCGTTTATAAAAGTCGGTTGGCGAAGTAGAAAGAAATGGTAAGTTAGTAGATCCTCTTCTCGGCTTTGTCTTCTCTTCGACTGTTATAATCGGTAAACAGAGCTGTTACGAACCAGATATTTTATTTAATTTTTGTGGTAGTTCTTGCTCGAATTTGCCCATTAGAGATAGGCAAATTCGGTCGTATCAGGGAATGTCGCATCAATCAATAAAATTACCGGATTGTTTTAGCTGTTGCCGTTTCTTTTTTCCCTTGCAACTTCGTATACTACTAATTACTACCTAAATTTTATAGTAATATTTATAGGTAGATAAAATTCATAGTGAAATAGAAAGAACATATTTTAGTTTCAATGATCTAAAGTCTCGTAGCACAAGAGACTGAACTCGTATTCCCAAATTACAATAGAAATACTTTTGTGTGCGTTTACTGGTAAGAAATTCTCTCTCCCATCACCTTATCCCTACCATTCCTACGGAAGCCATTCAGTGTACATCTATATCTCTTGACTCCTCTCCCTTTAATTATGCTATTTCTTCTATTTACTGTCCTCCCAGTCAAAATATATCCTCTCAAGACTTCCTTTCCCTCTTTAACTCTCTTGGTCCAAATTTCTTGCTGGAGGGGATTACAACGCAAAACATCCACAGTGGGGATTTCACTTAAAACTCCCGAAGACATCGACGTATGTGTGATGAAATTTACGGAGACGATTCAACGCTGTGTCTGGGACGCCACTTCAAGAACTCGGAGAAAAAAAGCTAAACCAGAAATAATTCCAACTTCACTTCGATTACTAATCATGGAAAGACGCCGCGCTAGAGCTATATGGCAAAGATCTCGACTTCTAACTGACAAAAAAACGTACAACAGACTAACAAGACAGCTAAAAACCGCACTTACAGACTATAGAAGTAAAACATTTGAAGAATATACTAACCAACTGAAGACTAAAGACAAATCACTCTGGACTGCAACCAAACGGATCCTTTCCTTCAAAAGCATTTCTTCTCCTCTCCTCAAAAGTGACAATTCTTGGTCTAAATCCCACAAAGAAAGAGCCGATCATTTTTCCCTTCACCTATCTAATCTTTTTAAACCTCATCCGGAAATAGTTGACCTTGAACATACTAATTTCATCCTAGAAGACCTTGACTCTCCCTTACAACTCTCACCTCCTCCCAAAGCATTCAACCCATCCGACGTAAAATACTTAATAAAGCATTTACCAAAAAATAAAAGTCCAGGCTATGATCTCATTACCTCCACAATAATTCAACAACTACCTAAAAAATCCATAATCCTTTTAACCTATATTTACAATGCTGTACTCCGCACTACATATTTTCCTTACCTATGGAAATACAGCATTATTAAAATGTTCCCTAAACCTAATAAACCTCACCACCTTGTCACATCCTATCGTCCAATTAGCCTTCTTCCTATGTTCGGCAAAATCCTAGAAAAACTCCTTTTAAGACGCATCTCAAAAATATTCCAGTCATCCAATATCCTACCCAATCATCAGTTTGGCTTCCGCTCCCAACATTCCACCATCCAACAGTGTCATCGCATTGTAGACTCCATCTCGTCCTCCCTTGAGCGAAAACAGTACAGCACTGGTGTCTTCCTAGATGAGGCCCAGGCCTTTGACAGGATTTGGCACCAAGGTCTTCTGTGGAAACTAAAGGGCGTCCTTCCCTTTACCTACTACCTTATCCTTAAATCCTATCTCGATGAAAGACACTTCCATGTAAGATGTGGCTCTTCTCGCTCACCAACAACTCCTATACTTGCTGGTGTACCACAAGGAAGTATCCTAGGTCCTTTGCTATACTCCTTTTATACATCTGATATTCCCCAACATCCAAGTACCCAAATAGCTACCTTTGCTGATGACAAATGTATATTTTCCGCCTCCTA
>KZ651892.1:209470-223769 GCA_001010745.2 Gerris buenoi
AATTAATTAAGTGACGTGTGACAACCATATTTAAATTCGAATATATTTTTTTCACTAAAATTATATTGTATAACAATGAAAAATATATATTAATCATTTCATATATGATTCAACAGAAAGTTTGAAAACGTAGTATATAAAAAGTTCTTTTTATCTGGAAATTATATTATATTTATCTCATTTTTTTTCATGTTTGGAATTATTATATTTTATTTAATTTGTATCTTATGATAAAGAACTTTTGATGCCACACCATTTCTATAATTTATTGATTTCTGACTATCAGCCACTCATCGAGGGACTCAACAAGACTGTTGGTTGGGAATTTCTACATACACCTACCTCGCTACTTCTAATATATTATTTATTATTTCATAGCTATTATTATTATCAGAGACGGGACGTTTATGACTTTTATTTTTCCATTTTATGCCTTTATTCTATGACTTTAATTATCCTGTTTTATGACCTTTATTTTAGAAAAACGGTTGTTTTATGACGTTTTAGCAAAAAGTATGACGTTTATTTTCACTGTGAAAATTTAGCGTTATTCTAGTGAGGGTAACAGTTCAAAAGAAAGATTTCAATATTTCATGAATACAGAATTATATTTACAATATATAATAAATAATAATAATTAGCAGAATGCTTCAACGTTGGAAAAAATAATCATATTTTGTTCTACATTATCCAGCGTTAAATTGGTTCTTTTGTCCGTCAGTGGAATTTTAAACTTAGAAAAAGACCATTCGACGTCGGCAGATGAGCTGGGAACAAATTTCATGCATGACACTTCATTTGCTTTTCACCCCACAGGCAATTTCCGAACTTCTTCGCCCTTCAGTCGGGCAGCTATGGCCTGGGCGTTTTCCCACCCATGATTCAAATTTTGATGTTTTTTGACAAAATAGCATGAAAAATTACACTTTTCACTCATGCTATATATTTTTGTAATCTACTCCTCAATACCTTTCATTATATATCTCTCTCAAAATTAAAAAAAAAAATCCCCGTGACAGGAATTAGCCGCCATTTTGGATTCCCAGTTATTCAGATCAAATTGCTATTCTTATTTTTCTATGGCCTATTTTTCTATGACCTTTTTCATATTTTTAGAAACAGCGAAAATATAGTTTTAAGGGGCTTTTTGACAAAATGGCGTTGCAAATTAAACGCTTTCCACAAGTGTTATATAGTTTTGTAATCTACTCTGCAATACCTTTCATTTGATATCCCACTCAAAATTAAAAAAAAAAAAATTGCGTGACATGTGTTATCCGCCATTTTGAATTTGAACAGCTGATTATTTTGAGTTCACAATATTTTTCCTGTGTGCGCGTCAACACGATCTTTAATATTGGAACATTTCATGTTTCTATGTCTTTTGATTCAAATGTTATTGGAACTGTACAGACTGACTGATAGACAGACACATGAACGAAACTATAAGGGTTTCTTTTTTTGGTTTTACCAACGAAACCCAAGTAAAAAAACAAGTAACACGAGTAAGAAATCAAATGAGCAATTAGACATTCTAATCCCTTACCATGAATATATACAAAATCTTAAGTTCTGGAACAGTTAATCAGGAAACTGCCTAACCCAATGGGTTTTCTATTGGCTGATTGGAGAATCTATCTTGACCTTCCTGGATTCTAATTGGAATATTTGTTCCAAGAAGGAGCCGATCAGGAGCCCTAGTTTGGAATTAGGGATGGCCCTCGGTGCCTCTCTAGTGGCAGGTATGCATAAGCGCATTATAGTTAAGTCCGAAAGTGATCAGGGAATTAAGAGCCCAGGCCTTTCACTAAGATGGTGTAAGGGTTTTTTGTTTAAACTGTACTTTTACCTGGAACCGGACCACAATGTTCAATATAAAAATTTGTTTTAACAAAAGAAAAAAAAACTTTTTGCTAAATATTTGACAAAAAAGGCCATTCTATGACGTTTATTCCAAGAAATCCTTATTTTATGACGTTTATTCGTAAAATGGCTATTATATGACAAAATCATATGACTATGACGTTTATGACTTTTTCCCGTCTCTGATTATAATTATTATTATTTTATATTGTAGCTATTACAACTTCCTTAAAGACTGTTTATTCATTAAAAACGTTTACTTATAAATTTTTTATAGTACGTTTTTGAAAACAAATCTATTAAGTCTAATTACATTTAAATCTCTTTTTAAAGTTATATTTAATTATCTTTTTTAGTTCGTATAAGGTGTAAGCCAAAGTTTATTCTTTAATTTTACAAAAAAATATTTTTTAATCTACCTTTATGTATTTTATTTATAACTATTATTTTATTGCATCTATATTTACCCATTTACATGTTTCATTTTCCTTGGCCGTTTCATTTTCCGGCGTCATCATGGCTGATAATATCATGATGAGACGGCTTTCCTGTTATTAGTTATTCTTTTCTTTTTTTAATTAGTTATATTAGTTAATTGATATAATTAAATAATACAAGAGAAGAAACAACCTCATTAACTTCCTATATTGACTTACTAAGCCAAAAGACAAACTGTTTACAAACTCTCAAGGAGTGTATCCGAAAATCGTCCACACTGAACAACGTTCACAAAAAACCGAATCAGAGGGATTGAAAAACTGGAGTAGGAACCAATGAGAGTTCGATATTTCGATGTCTAGAAGGTCAGAAGTCAAAATCTCGAGATCTCATTTGCTTACCCTCAATATTCCCATGCTTTAAAAAGTTAAAACTCATCTCAACAAGACTGTATATCTGGACCTTCACTCAGATGGACAATCCTGAGTTTTATTGCAAGGGTTCCTTACAGGATCAGTCAGAGTGACAGTAAAAATGAATTCATATTAGCTCATTTGACAGAAAACTGCTATCAAGTAAGGGTGTCACATAAGAAGAAAGCTTGTTTTGTTGTTGGCATTGGCTATAAAAAAGGTTTACTGCGTTCATTAGGTAAAGAAATGGTACAAAAAATGTAAAAAAAAGTTATACTACTTTTATGGGCTAAGCTATTCCATGGTTGTGGTAGTGTTTCATACAACTGTATGAATCTTGCTAACTCTTGTCTGGTATTGTCCTCAACATAAACATACCTAGCCTGGCAGCTGTCTTCCATGGCGGCACACGCTGGACAGAAGAAATTTTGAAGAGAAATTACACTCAGATAGATTCGATTGTTAATGCCAATTGTTAGTGTGGTAGTAGGTAGTTTGATTTAAGGTTAAAGTGTAGTGAGGGAGACCCGAAAGTAGCCGAACAGTCCTCGGTTACCTTGAGTCCGTTTTTTCCTCTAGTCTAATGCAACTATGAATAGCTCCTGCAACTGCCTACTTCCCTGGTACCAGTGGAACTCTGTTCGACATTCTGCCCTGCGAAGCCGCGGTAGGGGAAAGGCCCTACAGCTGGAGACTGGATTGCACCACCTACCTCCTATAGCTTTTCAACTCCCTGTTACACTTTTCTGAGTTATTAGGTGACATAACGCTTTTTGAGGTATGTTCCACAGCTAAAACATGAAATGTCAAAAAGAAAAAGAAGGTTTGAGGTCAGGCCACTATACTGGAGGCGGTTATATAGGTATCTATATAACCGCCTCCAGTATACTGCTGAGGGCCCACTAGAACATATGACTATTTTGAATCAGATCGAAACAAGTTTAAAAAATAAGTTCTGTGTATTTTGGTGGGTGCTTAGATAACTTGACTTAGCTTTGCTAGTAGCTACAACAACTACTAAAGATAGTAGATGTTCCTATTAGGAAACTGGAAATGGTGCAGTATTTTTGTTAGAAGAGGCGATGCAATTGTGCTCCTTGTTTTCATGAAGGATTTGTCAAAATATTTTGAAACATTAAGGATGAACCAATTAAGTTAAGTAATTCATAATAATTAAGAAAGGATTTATAAATAAGCCTGATAAAGTTAATCAACACATTTATTTTTTTCATAAGATGACTGTAGATTTAAAAAGAATAGTTTAGGTTGGGATTATTTAGATAGTTGTGTGGAAGATGTCGGATGGTGGTAAAGACATTGAGTAAAGAAATGGGGTTTACTGGTGGATCCAGTTCTTCAGCCACTGGATGAGCTGCTGGAGGGTCTTACCCTGGCAGATCTTGTTGGCTTCCTCCATAACGAACTTGGAGATCTTCTGGGAGATGAGAGCCTGGTCTTGCTGGAAGAATGACAGCATCTGGGTGGTGAAGAGGTTGTTCAACTGTTGGGAGGTCATACCTTCAACTTCCAAGCCTTGGATCTCAAACTGAAAAATTAATCATTATATATAAAATTGCCAAGCATCACAAATGAAGATGGAATAATATTAATTTTGAAACTAAAGATACAATGTGTGTTGTACAGTAGTTAAAAATGTTAAAACTAGTGAGTATTGCATATGTAGCTAAGTTGTATTAGTTTCTTTTTCGACCCGATCTACACATCCCTGTTATTACAGGAGAGGAAGCCAGCCATTTTACTCAAATTCTCAATGTGAGATCATTAGTGTGAAACATGTCTCACCTCTCTGGCATTCCAAATCACCAGATAAGTCTGTGTTTAGACCTATGTTAGTGGGTTGTGAGTACATTAACCACTCAGCTAACTTTGAAACCTCCCATATTATGTGATAATTTGATAATATATACAAATTTTTAAAAATGAAGATAATAGAGAACATTGCCCTCTTTTTATAAATTGCAAATTTTGTGTGCTCAAATGTGCATGCATACACGTTTTTTTTTTATATAATTTTGAGTGGGGTTTCAAATTAACAAGTTATTAAGGTTAAGGTTACTAGTATTAATATTAAACTTTGCAACCTACAAACCCTAAAAATTCGGTTTTCGGCCACAAACAGCGCTGGAACCACACTTAACAGATTCACTAAGATATAAGTCAAAGTTTGAATAAATGTATAATAATGCCTATTATAAATAAATTTCGTCTTTTTTTTAAAATATTTACTTCAGCGCTCCTATTGGCGAAATAGAGATATCTATAATAGAAATATCTTAAAGAATAAATTAATTATTGTTACGTACAATAATGTCATAACTTTATTTTTGATTGGGTAAGAGTGGAAAACTTTTTTTTAGCAGTTTTTACAAGTTATCTGCTTATAGTTAATAAATAAGATGAAACATAAATATATTTTTTTCATTCTTTTCAAGACCTTTAAAGAGATACCTGGTTTGTATTTTATTTTTTAATATTTCGAAAAAAAAAATCACAAAGGTTTGGCTTGGTCAAATTTTTGGGTGGGAAAATCAAAAATATAACGCTGTAGATTGAAGAAACAATTTCGTTTCAATGGGGACTTTTATTTAATGCTGCCTTCTATATGTTGAATATGGAGTGGTCTGTTAGCTTCGGTATCGGTATGAGTCATATCGAGCTCAGTATTATCTTTTAATGTAAAAGTTAACATTTTAAAAAAAGATTTTTAAGATTAATTAAGATGAGAAATGATACAACCAAAAAGTGAAAACCTAGCTGCCTCCTGTTAGATCCTAACTTATTGGTTTTATATTTAAGAGAGTCACATATTTAATGTCTTTTTTGGGTGACGAAAATTTCTTCTGTTCTCCAGCCCAAAAACATGTACTTGTTAAAAAGTTACAGAAACAGTCCCCTGATTGTTCGTCAACAGTTATATTGCTATGTGATGTCAGTTTCTGAGGTGTAAACTGGTTAACACATTTTTCCCCGGTACTTATCCCATTAAAATAGTTAAATTGAAAGTATGAAAACTCAAGTAATTTTCTTGTTTTCTATGTTTTACCTTTTGTGCTTCTTTATAAAATCAAGAGATTAAGTAAATAGTCTATATGAATATTAATGGAACGGTATAGGTCTCTTTCCTTGGAAAATCTAATTTCTGTGATAATGGTACACAAGTACAGGATAAGAAAAGAAAGGTAATCAGTGTAATCTAGACCGAATGCTTTCTACTTTTAGATCAAGTGAACCAATGTAAGTTAAAAAAGTTTGAGTTAAATAAGAGAGAGAGAAACTGGGGGACGAAATCAAAGTTAATAAATTCGCTCGTAAAGGTTTGTGAATGATCGTTACTTTTAGAAGAGGGTTTCTCGTGGTGAGGACGCCAAGAGTTCCTCCTGGGAGCGAGCCTCGTATTAAAAGCATTAGGTAATGTTGTTTATGGAGGTTGGCGAGACTGTTTGTCGAAGCGGATCCAAGAGGTGTCTTGGGACTCCCGACTCTACACACTCGACTGCTTCTAAGCACGACTTTCTTAGGGGAAGACTTTCTTCAATATGAGACTTGAAACAGCCCCCTTTAACGAAGGTTCTACTCTTCAAAGCGAGCTGCAGCAGAGCGGGGAACGTTCGATGAATTTTGATAAGGAGATGATTTTAGTTTAATTAGATCCGTGGATCAAGGGTTTTTTTGACTACGTTAAAAAAAAAAGATTGAAATGTGCTCCCTGGAGAAAAGACTCTCGAACTGATGAAGAGTAGTGACGGCCCTCCAAAGCACAACAAACCTTACTTTTGGATGTACAAAACAACGAATGTAGAATGTAGTAATAATGAAAATAATCAATTAACAAAGGAACATTTACTCACGATTAACAAGTTGAACTAAATGTTTGAAATATTTTGATTTGAACATTAAGGTTGGAGTTGCAGTCCCGGTAAATTAGGGTGACTTGGGAGGACTACATCAAGTATCAGTGACTACATCAAGGGCTCAGTGTCGGGCATTATATTCCAATATAATATTATATCTCCAGGTTATTTTTTTACTCTTAGGTTTTGCTCCTTAGGTTTTATTTTACTCGAATTCGATATTATTCATTTAACTGGAACACGATTTTACGCAAGCTAATAAATATAAAACAAGTTTAAAATAATTAATCTAAGAAACATCAGTCTAAGTTGATTCTACTACGACTACGAGCTCAGAGTGTTTGAGAATACGTGACAGCTGTTACATGTTAGGATATATGTATGTATGTGTGAAGCAAGCTTCTAAAGACAGTTTCAGTTTAGTACCTTAAGGTTCTCCACGGTGTAGTTGAGTTGCATGTTCTTCATCTGCACAGAGTGGTCCACGATATCGATTTCAAAGTAGCCGTTGACATCGACATCGAAAGCATCGTTACTGTTAACAAATATTAGAAAATTATTGAGAGGAACTAAATGCCTTGTGGTTTATTAGTATTAAGATGTACTCCATTTGTGACACTAGTAGAAAAGGTATGATTATAATACTGCTGTAAGTTATACTGACACGAAGGTTCCCTTGCCGCTGACGGTCTTGCCGAGGGCGGTTCCCGAGATGTCGTAGTCTCCGGTAGCGTGAGCCTGAGGTTCAGACACACCGAACCTGGCCCAGAGTCCTACCAGGTTGTTGTTGATGTAATTAACTTTAAAGTTGCTAGAGTTGGACACTTTCACGTTGGTTAAGGTAACAGTCAAGCTGCAACAAACATTAAGTATTTAACTTAATATCTTAAAGTATACTCGTCGCTCCTTGGCGGTTATTAAGAAGGGAAAAAACATCTTACCCGTTTAAAATATCTGACAGATCTTGCATGAAAAAAAAGACTAGGACGGATAAACACTCCCAAAAATCCAGTCCTTGAAGTCTGAAATTCTTAAAATTTGTTATTATAAATTTGTTTTTTTACGAATCCGGGTGTGATTTTCGTAATGAAGAAAATTAAGTAGAATCCAAAAATGTTAGAAATTCTGATCAATGTACAAACAAAACTTTAATTTTATAAATCCAACCGTCAAGCATTTTTTCTTGTTGACTAGGGTTTATCACTATACAGACTGTGGTGTATTTTTAAACAATTTAATATATTTTTGAATTAAATATTTGCGTTTTCAATGTTTATAAAATGTGATCCTAGAGGGACACAGTCAAGAAATCCCTTTAAATGCGCACTGTGGATTCGTAGCCGGTTTCTTTCGAAAGGAAAAACATCTGAATTTTAATTACCTTTAAAAATGAGACGCTCGACCGAGCGAGATTTAGTATCAAACTTGCTTGAGCCCAACAACTGTGATCGAGACCTGTGAACCCACTTTGTTTGTTTAGGATTTACTCTCGACCAAAGTCCAGTTTAGATAAAATTACGTTGAAATTTTGCAAAGAGCAGAGTTTAAACAAATAGGAGGAGTCTTCAAACCCACTACTACTATGAAAATCACTTGATATACTAAATTTTAAAGTACATAAAGAGTTATATTAGTATGTAGGGGGTTTGGATAATAAAGATTCAATTAATTTACAAATAGGTTGACAGTGGTTTAATCATGTATAATATTTTATCATTAATATAGGTAAATATTTAGTTAACCGATCTTTGCGAATTAATCACACATGAATCGCTACTAATTTAAACGGATTTAATTAATATTTCATAATTGATTTCGGTTTGCCAAAGGAAAGTTTTATACGTTGGGAAGAAACGAATTTTCACTTATTATAAGAGCTTAATAGGTCTGTCGAGCTACCAAATCAAATTAGGTACCTATCGCATCGGCTAAGTTTTTCCTCGTCCATTTCCACTTTATTTTTCCTCGAATAAGTTTATTTTTCATTCCCTATCAGATAAAAAGGTGGGAAATTCTGTAATTTATTTAAAATAGTTTCAACTACTAACTGAATTTATAATAAATTTAACTATGCAGAGGAGAAATCTGTAAGAGTTTATTACAAATAAATTAAAACCAAGAATTTTGTACTAACAAATCTGTTATATATAAGCAGTGACAGTTTATATGATTTCCTTGCTTGAAAATCGTCGAAATAGTTATTTATGCACCTAGGGAGTAAAGTAAGCCATTATTCCCTGAGCGAAAAAGTTGAATCTTGAGGCGAAGCCGAAGGAATCATGTCCCTAAATCCCGAGGCAAAGCCGAGGGAATAAGAGAGATAATTATCGCGAAGGTAATAATGGCACTTCACTCACGAGGTACATACAATATTTTATCTCCTGTAGGAAGTAAATACACATTTTCGTTCATTTCACAGTTTTTATTTATTATTTTAATAAATAACAATAATTATTAACACTTTTAATAGCAGATATTAGAGATTCAGTATTAAAAACAAATAAGAATTGGAATTAAACTCAAATAGAAGGTTACTTAGATGCAGGTTATAAACATAGATAAACATGGTCATAAAAGCAGTGACGCCAACCTAATTTCAACATCTTCATTACATTAACCATTCATTTTCTACTATTTATAAAATAATTAAGTTGCAATCTTTACTTTTTCGCCCTACTTTACTTTTTCGCCCTACTTTTTACTTTTTCTCCCTACTTTTTTATTCAGGGAAGAAAAGACCTGCTTTAGTCCCTCTAAACTAATTCAAAATCATAACTTTTTTACCCTACTGGAGATAAAAGTAATTTCAAGTGTTAATATTAGCCTCAAGTTTATAATGGAATACAAACTAGATCGCTGTATAGCAAACCAATTTTAGCCTACACAGCGCAGTAGTGGTGAGCGAATTTATTGCAAGTTTACAAATTTCTGCATCAACAAATATTTTCCAAATGAGGGACTTGGGCATTACATGGGGGATACATGGGCGTTACTATATGATGTGCTAGAATAGACATTATCTATTATGCAAGGTTTCTAGGGTTCGTGGCTAAACCAAGGACCCTAATAATTTCCTGGGTTGTCTTTCTTTCATTATAGCATGCATATTATCTCCGACAGTAAATCCAGACATTGTTGCCTAGGTAAACATCAATTAATTGAAAACACGCGAGAAAAATTGGAATTTGTTGATTGTTTCAGCTATTTTCCGTTCTTTACCGGTTTACCCCATGACTCGGTTCTCAGCGGGACACGATGGTGGAGGGTGTACTCACTCTACAGGGGGGTTGTTGTCCTGAATCTTCTGGGTGGGGATGTCGCCTACACTGAAGGGCTCATGTGTCTGCATCAGTTTCCTAACGTACTCCAGGGCTTCCTGCACCAGGTTATCGATGGGGTTACCACCTTTTAGCACCACTGCAACAAAATACACTCAGATTAAATTAAGCCACCAAATTTCCCCAGATGATCCAGAGCGTCTACGTACAATCCTGTCGTCTCAACAGTCTAGATTTTCCGGTAAAAATAGTTTAAAAAACGATATGGATTAGATCTGGAAATAGTTGCAGAAGTGTAGAGGCAAAAGTGCTTATAATAACTAGAACACCTAATTACTCAAAGGTGCGTGTAAATCTCCGAACCAAATAAAACGAAAACGTTCGAGGTTGGTTCGTTGAAATTGATTCTTATATACTTAAATACAGCATTATAAATGGGGACTTTAGTTCAGAACCTTCCTAAAAGGAGGTACTAAAGTAAAAGGAAAAGGAAGAACCAACATCGAACCACCTGCAGTAATTTATCATTAAAATATACTACAATATAGTGTGTTTTAATGACAAATTAATAATAATAATTTCTTTAATGATCGGTTTTATGTTAAATGGAAAATTAATATTAAATATGACACTTCAACTAACAGTCATCTGGCCACTCCAAATAATTAAATAAAAAATGATGGAACTAAATCAACAGGCACAAAAACAAACAGACGATGGAGCCTGGAGAGAGAGAAAAGGAATCAATGAACCACACTTGAACACGTTCGAATGCCGACCGACAACCCGAACCGAGAAATTCTTTGTGTTTATCAGAAAACCCGACTGAAGGTGTTTCTAAATGAGTGGTTCGCGAGCCTTTCTCGAACCTCGTCCTAATCATGAGACCCAGGGGCTGGCGGACAATTTATATTTGCCTTAATAAATCCCTCTCAAAACTATAATAATCCAAATAAAATCCATCTCAGGTTTAGTTGGAAGTAAATTATATTGATATCTAAAATTTTTAATATCCTCCTTTTGTAGATAACTCCTCTTTATGCAGGAAACTCAAGTTCAAATAAAAACTTAGTTACTATAGTTCCAATTCCCCTTTAACGCACAGATATAATATGGTTTTGAGAGATGAAGTACGCCAGAACTAAGGCACTTCTTTTGCTCTAAATTCTAAAGTAAGGAAAAACGTTAGAAAGTTATTTAAAATATGTTTTGTCTATTATAAAGGACGTCGCTAATAAGGATGGATAAAAAAATATTATGAACAAAAAACTAAAATATTAAGAGTATACAATTTTTTGATGCTCTAAATGTAGCTATACAATGAGATAGCCCTGTAAACATAACAATCCGATTCCACATCCCTAAACAAATATTACAGTGGGCTATCATTCTAGTTAAAATAAAATGAAATTAATTATTAACATTTATGCTAAACAGTTATTCAATCCAATAAGAATAAAACAAACCCAGTAAAAATAAATTCTTCCACCAAATCAATGAATGTAAGCAATCAGCATGAACCAGAACTTTCTTATTCTTAAGATCTTATTCTAGTGCATACACCCATCTTTTTCAATTAAACCTGTTTCATGTTTAAGGCTAGTTTTTAATTTAATGTATGATTAACACTTTTTATAGCTAACTAATGTACTTTCATTGATGTACCCGTTTTCATTATTATTTGAAATAATTATTTGTTACAAGCTGGAATTTCAGTAAAACGAACCAAATTCAGCCCCTAATAGTCATATTAAGGCTTTTCTGTTTCTGTATTTAAATTTTTTTCTCGTGGATTTTAGAAAGCTTAAATTGAAGAAGAAATAATTTAGCTTTCTCGATATTCTCGATAGTTTAAAACCGATTTAATATAATAGATATATAAATGTACTATGAACTTTTTACATATATTATTTACTTACAGTGTTGGTCTTCAGTAAAGGATTTGGCGTTGGCCGCGGCCAAAGCGCAGAGAAGAGCGACTAGAAATTTCATGATTCGACTCGTTGGATGCTAATCACAAAGTACCTGGATATGTGCAAACAGCTACCTTATATACGCAAATCTCAATATTATCCCCCCTTCTAATTAGCTTGAAGTACCTGTGTCCACTATTCAACATATGCCTTCCATTACTCCACCACTCGATTCAACAGATAAAACCAACACAATATTTTGCATACACTCAAAAATAAATACACACATGTAGATAATATGAGGAGAGGTTCTAAATTTGAAGAATTTTAAGGTATATTTTCGTTAAGGTTTTCCTGTTATTTTATTTCTTGGAAGAGGTTTAATTGAATACGGGTTTTGCTGCAGTTTGAGTGAGATTCATGAGTATAATTTTCGTTTAAACCAGTCTTTAATTTACTTTTTTACAATGTCTTAATTTCAAACGAACGGGAACATTTCTTTCCTTGAGAACACGGGGAGCATACATACACCACTTTTCTGAACCAACTACTCCAAATAATTACCCACTATTCTTTGTGATTTTGTTAGCTAACATTGTTTTAAGTTAGGATTGTCTAAAAAAATCTCTATTTTAAGCTGACAGAGAAAAATACAGTCAGCCATCGTAAACCTTGAACATGAACCTTCGGATTATGCGTCCAATGCTATACGAATACACTGCACCCTCACCCACACCGGTCGGGTGTACACTCTACACCCGAGAATGATTTCATTCTGTCCGACGCGATAGACATAATAAGTTAATTGGAAAATAAGTCCCTAAACGATGCTAAACTCTCTCAATGTTAATTGACACAATTGCACAATAAGTTGTACTTCTAGCAAAAAATTTTCCTTTAGTCTATCGCTTCGGACTGAGGAAACACATGGTGGCCGATTTATATTTCTCATTGAAAATTAAGTTAACTTAACTCCTTCAAAGTCTCTATTTTATCTTTAGAGATTGTTGTGATTGGATATGATTCAGAGCTTGAGGCGTATTACAGTACAGCCTATCATGGTAACAGCAGACGATTTATAAAAAAAATACAATTTCTAGGTAGCTAATCAATCGATCAAATTTATTCTGAATTCGTAATTTTCTTTTTGTTACCGAGATTACCAAAGGAAATTTGGATAGTTTGACGGAAGTAGTCTACAGATGACCTATTTTTAAATTTAACCACCTCGTACATTTAATATTGAATAAAAATAAGTGTCACCTCACGGGAAATCGAAACAGATCTCATTTTGCCATTTGTCCAATACTGGACAAGAGGTAGCACACACTAATGGGCAGACTATTTCCTTCGTTTAACTTATGGCTTTTATGATAAAAGTTTTTTTAAAATTATATTTTTTATTTTTCCTTACCTAGGAAAAGTATTTTTCCCCAATAAATTCCAAAAATAGAAATTTAAATGGAATTATACGTTTTGGTAGTTTTTAATACGTTTTTAGCTGGATATCCGTGTGTGTCACGCATAACGTCCACAGTTTTCAAGCTAGAGAGTTGATACTTAATTCAAAAATCAGTCCTTGTTGAAGATTAATTTTTTGTTGAACTGCAGGTTTAGTATTTTTGTTTTGTTTTTTTGTAAACCTGCTTTTCCCTTGTCAACTTTGTGTCAAACTAAATTAACTGTTTTTAATATTTTCTATTCTCAAGTGAGAAATTATTCTACGTTATGTATAATAAAAGCCGTCGTTTTCTCAATCTCTAAACTCTGCTTCATTAGGTTATGGAGCCCAAGCAAGAAGAGTGAAGCTTGAAGTAAGTTTTGAAATTTTTTTTAGTTTTAAATTTTTTTTCTTTAAATTTTTTCGTAAGAAAAAAATCAGTTATGGAACCTCAGAAGATTTATATCGATAAATTTGAGGGCCAGAATAACTGGGTGGATTGGAAATTCCAGATAAGGATCCATCTACAGGCTCATGGGCTAATGCCCACGGTAGAAGGAACTTTAAGAAAACCAAAACCACTTCTTGAAAACTCAAAAGAAAGTGAGGTCCAAGAGTTTGCAAAACAGAATGCGGCTTACCTAAAGGTAGAATACATGGCGCAGAGTATTATAGTTTCATCTCTTCACCAAATGTAAGAAAATTTGTGAATATGTGCTTAAAAGCCAAAGAAATTTGGAACAAACTAGTTGGCATATACGAGCAAAGGACCGAACAACGACAAGATCGACTATTCAACGAGTTTTTCGGAATCAAGGAGAAGAGCCCTGTTGACAGCATAGGAGCGCACATCGCTAAGCTTGAGAAAATCTGGGTTGAACCTACGGACGAAACATATTGAACTGAGTACTAAACTAAGTTAAATACACCACTGGAATTATTGGTTCTGAATAAGTCGGTTTTATTTTATATTAAACATTAACAAGAGAAAACAAACATTCAACTTTAGAATACAAAACACTTAGTGACATCTATCATGTCATAAATAGAAAATAATAAAAGAAGCATTGCCAACTCAACA
>KZ651892.1:252471-283219 GCA_001010745.2 Gerris buenoi
ATTGCCCTCAGGGGATGATTCAAAGGGGTTGAATAATTTTGATCAATCATAAACTTGTTGCAGAATGTCAAGAGATCTACAAATAATTCATTTAAACTTTTTTTAGCCAATGACATGCTAGAATCGACTACTTTTTTATTTTTTCCAGTTAGGGGTAGTTTTTACCCCTAAAAAATTAAAAGCCCGGTTCGGCATAGGGTAGATTTTGAAGTAGAGAATAAGTAGAGCTAAAATCCAAAAGTTTATGAAAATCGTTGTTGATTCCCAAAATTTAGAGGTTTTGCATTTTTTTTACCGCTGGTGACTGGACTAGGAGTATGACAAGTTTTGACGCATGATTAACATTCACCATGTAGACTTTACAACTGTATACACGTACACGTTCACCTCCGGGCTAGTTCTATTACGTTGACTGACATGTTAGTTTTATGGTGTGAGAATTATCACCGTATGAACGGGGCTTAAGAAATCGACCACTTTACACATCATCAGGTCAGTAATTTCTAATGGTTTCTTTTTTGTTCTTATCAACACATTAGGATAATTGAGCTGAGTGAAGCGAACCACTTATACTACACTTATATACCACATATATACTGATTAAAAAAGCATGTGTAATAAGTACAAAAAATGCGGTGGGTGAGTCTGCGAAGGTATTCGTGTGAGGGAGCCCTCAGGCTCAGGGACATGGATTAAGTTCTTAGCTGTAAAAACAGCTAAGAAACAGTTTTGCCAAACTTATACTCCTTTAAAATAAAAAAAAAACCCACTTGTTTCTGTTGTGAATCAACACCACTTCGGCCGCTTAACGCATTAGGTCTGTACTTCTTGAAATAAAAAAACATTGTTCACTTGTTGATTGATTAGCAACACTCAAAGAAAAAAGACCCCAGTGGCTTGATCTAAATTGAAGGTTTGAGATTTTCTTTGATTGACTAGTCCTAGGCTTGAGAATACTTTAACCTAGGCTATATTTTAACCTTATACCGAATTCCCATCTTATATAATTAAATTTTTTAATAATTAATTGGTATCAAAGTTATAACTGTAAAAATCGATTAAAGTTGCACCAAACGTATTTTTAATCTTATAACGAAATAGCTTTTTATGAAACGATGGTTTAACACTTCCTAGGGAAGTTGTAGACAGTACCTTCACCTTCATGCTTTTATTAATTACCTTTGTCTAAACGTTACAATTCAGGCTCAGGCTGATACGGGTCGAGATAGTCGGACGAGTTTTAAAGGAGTTTTGTTGAAGGCTCCCCCGCATTATTAATTATGTTCAAATTTACATTAGGAAACTGTGGGCCAAACTGAGGCCTCCGAAATTGCCTTGATTAGATGGAAGTAATTAGCCAAGCTGGAGCTCCGCTGTAGGGATTGTAAGGTTCGCCCGGATGCAGCGGTACCGGGATCTTTTGTGACTCGGTGCCCCAAGTTCTGAGCCCCCTCGAGGGTTGCGTTTTCTTGGAGGAAAATTCAATATTATATTATCTTGATTAGAAAGTTCAACAGTGAATTTTCCGGCTCGACTCGTGCGGTAATCTAGAAACTTTGCTTTGTCCCTTTGTTTCACGTAATATTACTTAAGTGCGTGAAAAGCGGCTTTCAACCATTAAACAACTGCTACTTAAAAATAGTTTACTCGCAGCTACGACGCTACGTACAAGAATTAAAAGAATAAAAAACAATGTGTCTTGTAAATTCCATTTGGAATTACGTCGTCTTGTGTACAATTTCGATGAAAAAACGAGTTTAAATAAATAAAAATGTAGAAAGAAATTGTACTACGTTTCTATGAATGCATGAATATCCTTGTGACAATACCAATCAAATACCGTGTAAAATTGTCAAATTCCACTTAATTATATCTTCATTCTGGTAACCAATACTACATTGACTTAAAACGTACTCTTCCTTTACCTGCCTCAACAATGACAAAACAAAGCCATTTTATAAGTCTAAGCTAAATCCATAAATAGTTTATTAGAACTTTGAATATGGGTTAAATATATATGTATCTATTTTGTGCTTTATATCAGACCACGCGTACTTTACCAGAGTAAAGTACGCGTGGGCTGAGAGAAGTTTCTTAGTCAGAACTAAGAAACTTTCTCTGCACATAACGTCGGAGAGAACTTAGGTAGGTCGACTAGGGTATTGAAAGAACGAAGTGTCAACTGGACATTTCTATTTGCGAATTTATATACGATTACTGCAGTGGCAATTGTGCAAACTCAACACAGACACGCTGAGATACGTTGGTGTTGGGTTCAGGGTGAGCGATGTGGAAACTTATAAAGAATCCGTAATCAGCTGACTACCCCGGTAGGACAACCGTACTCTTGTCTATTGCAACCGAATTAAGTCAAAAGGATCCTAGAGTCACTATTATTGTCCCGTTCTGTCACTTTCCCGTTACGTATCACCAAGGATGATGGATCGTGGTTGGCACTTTTTTGTTATTACATCATCAGACGAAGGCAGCAGAGAAAAAGGAATTACTAGGTTAGCCCTGGACAAATTATTAGACAAATTATTATGGACAATTATTATTAGGAATGAAGGATATTTTGAATTCATATCATCGTAAACGACAAATAAGAAAGTAATAATAATTATGAACTATCAATAATGATATTGAATTTAACAATAAAAGTCCAGTCATGCACCATGACTTAATGAGCGAATTTACAAAGAAATCTGCGTATTATTGGCTTATGATAATAAAGAAAAATTTTGGTTTAGAATTTGGATGGGTTAAAAAAAAATGTTTGGATACACACGGGTACGGGGTACAAAAGTCAAAATAGTATTTACCCTTCAAGATGCATATCGTTGGAAAGCTCTTTAAGAGTACAGTAATTGTTGTTATGTAAACTTTTATCATATTTTCATATAAAAGGGGAGTATAATGGAAAAACACGATTTTATGCTATTTTTGACCCTAAATTGTCAAAATGTGACCCCTAAATGAACTCAAAAAATTATGGCCTACGAACTCATCCTTTCTTTTGATATTATTGACATTTTAAAATTTGTTTAAAGTTTTTAAGTGAATTCTAAGGGGAGATATCGTCTGGAGTGACACATTTATACATACATACATATTATAATATTTATACATACATGCATGCATAAAAAAAAGGTTTTAAAATTTAGGGATCGATTCAGAATGGCCTGAAACGGATTTCCATGAAAAAAACATTTCAAAAATTCGAATTACAAAATTTTTTAAACCATTGCAATAGCTTAATTTTCTTCGAAAATTCGCTAAAAGGAAAAATATTTGTGACGTATATCCGACCACTATAGTGAACTCGTGCGCTGTCCACCAAGGTAAAATAACTTTATTTTATCACTAAAATGAGACGAAGTTAAAATGTACCAACAAACAAACATAATAAGGAAAATGCTATGCTCTTCTAAACGTCATATTCATTTTAAAGCAGTATTTAGCCACACCGTTGCAGACAAATTCCTCGGTTTTCATTCGTATCTTCCAGTCTCCTTGTTTATTCATGTGTTGGGATTTCGCTTCGAGTAAAGAAGTCAATTAAATTATAGTGGGGTCATGTTTAGCTAGACGTAGAGGTTCCGACCCGACGTTTTTATTCTTTGTGGGATCAAGGGGAACGTGAGGGGGGAGACAAGTCGCCCGCAAGATCAACAAGTGTTGAAGCCGGTGAAAGTTTGTCGGGGAGGCGGACCCGTGACTTATTCATGTTGGCGGCTCCCCGGGGCCGAACCGGCTGAAACTTTTCAATAATTCATTCATGTTAATGGCTGAGCTTTACGGGCCCGACTAATGTACTCCCGACAACTACAGACCACCTTATCACTCGTCGGAGGTTTAGCGAGTCGAGGAATAAAACCCACTTCAACTTCTGATACCTGCACTAAAACTCCTTACTTTTCCATTTCTGTAAAAGTAAAACCGAGTCCGAGAAAGATCCAATAGATCCAGTCTTATCTCAAGTACACCCGATTTTAAACTTGGTAAAGTACATGGCTTAATTTTTTTCCCACACGGCCACAGTTAATACGTAACCAGGAATGAAATGTTAAAAGAGTGCTATAAATACGTACGCGCGCGTTACGTTCATAACGCAAACGTATTGCTCTTATAACAAGCGACATTTGAGAAAGAAATTGGAACATTTGGTTGTATTTAAGATCAAAGCCCGAGTTTAGAATGCTTGAGTTCAAATTGAAAAATCTAAGTTTTGTCTCAACCAAGCAGGGAAGGGTCGTGCGCGAATAGATAAAAGCCGTTACAATCCGACATGGGACTGAGTCTCCTCCGTCTTCCAAACTGTTGCGACATTCTTATAGATCGTTTATCGTACAGTCCAAACGATCCTCAGCCAAAACCATGAACCTCTTTGTACGACATGCGCAGCTATGGCAATTGGAAGGTTCCCTACTTGGTTTACTTGAAAATTTCTAATACGGTTCAAAAGAGTCACAAACCCGTTCCAACCTGATAATGATTATAACCGTACAAAGTAAGTGTCTGCGCATAAATCCAGTCTTCAACCATTACCGAACGATCCGTGAGACGATTTAACGGATGGTGTTCGGTGTTCCGTATACATTTTGTTTTAGAGTTCTTTGTTTATATGATTAACGAGAGAAGTGGTATAGCTATATAGAACGAACTGGTTAAAAAAAACTCAATATTATATTATCTTGGTTAGAAAATATCATTTTAGAGACTAGGTCGCTTACGAGTTGATTGCCGAAACAATCGACTTTGCCCACCTCTGACAATAAGAGTATGCATAGTTATGCGTATGCGCAGCAGTTGCTTCTCAGGGCACCGACTGTAATCGACTATCACAGACATAAACATGTTGACTTTAGCTTACCCTGAATTTAAATGAGGACGTGGCAAGTGTATAGGCAGACATTTGCATTCCCCCTTGTGATGTGTGAAAGAACTACCAATGTTGGATTAAACATTGACCTGGCCATGTGTGACCCCCAGCTTAAAAAACCTTCGGAGCATGTCAAAAATAATTCTTATAAAATATTGAATTAAACATAATTTATAAAACAAACATTAAAATGTATAACTGTGGATTAACTAATTACTATTTATTACGGATAGAACATGACAAAAAAGAAAACTTAGTTCGGTCATATGACGCGCATGATCTGATATCATCATTAAGATTTATTACGGACAGAGGAAACGTAAATTCAAAATAAATGGATTCTATAGAAGTCAAAGTAAATAAATAGAATTTGAACATTTGAATCAATAAATGGAATCGAATTTAATTCAATAAGAGAATAAATGATAGAACAAAGCCCTTTCCCTTCCCTAAAGCAGCTCTCGCTTCCACTTACTACCAAATTATAAGTCCTTTTATTTAGTTAAGTTTTTAAACCTCTTCCTGATTAGATTATTCCTGTTTCTTCCTCTTTTATTTCAAGTAAACCCTCCCCCATTCTCACCCTTCCTTTTTTTTTAGAATAAAAGAGTGCGGAGATGGTAAAAAAGTAAACCAGATAAAGGGACCTGGAGANGGGGGCAACATTCATTGAAAAACTTGTTTGGGGAGATGGGGGTAGGAATAAAAACTGAACATTTTGGTCCGAGGATTTCAATTAACTCAGAAAGGTTAATTCCCATCCTCCTTTATTTTATCCGCTATAATCCCGAGCTGACCTTTCGTTAGCGATCTTATTGTCTTCAACTAGAATAGACACAAAAGAATATTTTTTTGTTTAATTCTGTATATAAAGAAAGAAAGATAAATTATAATTCCTCCATTGTAGTATTACCGAAACTTATAATTGATTTTTCTCTCCATATTCTTATTTTTTTTTTGTAATCTTCGAGTGCCATTTTTTTGTTCCATTAAAAAGATAATAGAGTATTTGGAGTCAGAATTGCCAGCAGGCAGAAAAGGCAATAGAAAATAGGTTTAAAATCAAAAGTGATGCATACCAAGATTAATTTTTCACAAAACAAAAATAGCAACATCGCGTCAAAATAAAATTGAAATATTGTCAGAAAAAATTTCAATAAATATACCACAAAAAATATATCTAGTATAAGAAGTAGATGCTGGGTTCTATTGGGAGATTGTCTCCGACATACATGATATCCGAACCAACAATCTCGTCGTCGCCTCGATAGTTAGTCGCCCCTAACGCTCTAAAATGTACATGATCTGACAGCCATAAAATATCACTTCGCAAAGGATTCTTATATATAGAACTCGCTTTTCCACGTTATAAAATAATGACAATTATGAGAATAGTTGGCATCACAGTAATAATGATAGTGAGGTAGGTATGGTAAGCAATAACGAGTTATAGCTTTACTAGTGTTATACGGTAAGAAGATTGGAGTTGCCTCAGTACTGTAACTTAGAGCAACGAAAGTCTAGCTAAAATATGTCGTATAGATGAAATCCATCACTCCAAGCTCTACATCGGGGCTCACCCAGTCCACCTGAAGCACCAAGTTTCTTTGTATCAACAATAATCTAATGAAATAATATGGAACTCCCCAGTTACAATAAGGTTTGAATAATATTAAGAAATAACGACTGATTGCAGGATGTATGACTAACTCCAGCATGTAGGCAAAGAGAGATGAAGCGATTGAAGGCAGCAGTTACTACCAAGCAGGGTTTACACTTTACAATGGGGATGGATGCCATTTGATGAGATAACTGTCAGAAGGCAGTTGACTGGCATCAAATTATTGGCTTCGTACCCCGCTTAGTAGTGTTTGCTTCGTCGAACCCTGCTCAGTAGCAACTGCTGCCTTCAATTGCTTCATCTCTCTTTGCCTACATGCTGGAGTTTGTCATACTTCCTGCAATTCCTGGTCCAATTACCTAGCCATAACTGCCCTGGCAAGCCGTTAGCTCGAGGAGTAGACGGGATTATCAACTGCAGCCAGCTACATCCCACCACCCGGATCACGGTATTGCAGAGAAAATTGGCTTCGTGTGAAAGTGAGTAGTGTTGTCCAGTCTGCTCGTGTCAACCGAGAGACCGAGAGATTCAAGAAATGCGCACTCGGCCATCTTCTGCGACAATTTGTATACCCAGTGAACGGTTTAGTTCAAACTAGACTGGGCAGCGACTGTCCCACAACATGTTGAAGACCATCTCTGATTATTGTCTCGTTAACTAGCATCGTGTAAACGTAAACCCAGCTTTAAAACAGCGATTAAGCTGGAAACATTCAAATCTGTATACATCAGTATTAAAGTTTTAGTAGAGATCGCCATGGATTCTAAACTATAAGATCTAGATCAAAGTATCCACTACAGATGCATTAAAGTCTATTTAAAAAAAAAGATTATTATTAGTATTCTAGTTCTAGTTGTTGGTATATTAGAGCGAACCGCCCAATAATAATGACGTATTAGTATATAGTTATAATTTAATTTAAGATTTAATGTGAATATAGTAGATACTTTAGTACTTATAGCCTTACATATCTAATTACATATTACATATTACATATGTGAAGTAATCATTTATCACTTAACATATAAATTAAAAAAAAACATGAAATTGTGAAATATTTGTATATATACATAAAAGATTAAGTATAATCTCGCTAGGCCTTTTCTTAATTAAAGTATTTTCATTATAGCTCAAAATGGAAATACTTGGAGTTTGCCTCTATCTGAATACTTAGACTTAAAAATATCTGAATTTTGAGGAATATTCTGAGAAAGGAAGAGAAGGGGTTCCTTAGCCTCGTTAGTTTGAAAAGAAACCTTTTTTCTCTTGTTGGTTTCTTAGCCAAAATTAGAAATTTTCATTTGGGGTTGTCTGAGGGCTATAGAAGCCCCTTCTCTGCCTCCTCCAATCAATTCTCTCATTTATCAAGGGATGAAGGGCACCAGGGAGGGGCAAGGAGGCAAGGAGCTGGGGGCAGGCAAGCCCCTTTCTAGTTCTTAACAGGACACCACTCCCGGGGTCCCAACTACCTCCTTATAATTCATTTTTATATTAAGCACTTTCTATATTCTTACATCTTAATCTTAAATATATATAAGATTGGAGTGGTGTCTGTACATTTATCCGATTGGGCTCAAATTTTGTATTTACACTAA
The DNA here is from genome assembly GCA_001010745.2 of Gerris buenoi. Taxonomy (NCBI): domain Eukaryota; kingdom Metazoa; phylum Arthropoda; class Insecta; order Hemiptera; family Gerridae; genus Gerris; species Gerris buenoi. The sequence continues at coordinate 260,570 of KZ651892.1, forward strand.
ATGATAACGAATTCAAGTTTAGAAAATGTTGTGTTTGTTTGTCTGTGCGTCAATCATGTCCAAATGGCTGAACAGATTTTGTTGTTTTTATAGGCTATAAAACTTTTTGCTAGCTTTATATGGGACGGAGAATGGTATTTCAAAATTATTATTTTACTTTTAATAAAAAATGTATTTAACCAAAATTACAGAAGAAGCTACGGACAATATTTTATGTTCTGTGAAAATATCAGTAGGAAAAATTGTTCAATCGCTGTCAAAAAATATTTAGATTAATTTTTCTATTTGTCTGTGCGTCTATCCAAAACAGTGTTAAGCTCAATGTTGGGTACAATGTTAAGCTCAATTCTGCGGGTGTTATAGGCTATAAAACTTTTTTCTAGCTTTATATGGGGTAGAGAATGGGGCTTCTAAATAGATTTCAAAATACTAATTTTACTGTTTATGAAAAATGTATTTAACCAAAATTGCAAAAGACAGGCAATATTTTATGATCTGTACAAATTTCTGTAGGAAGAACTGTTACAGAAATTAATCGCCTGTTACTGTTACAGATTTCAATTGCTGTCAAATAATATTTAGATTTATTTTTAAATATTAAAACAATAGAAAAGTAGAAAAATAGTATATAAATCACACCTTACCATGCCTAAACCTTTGCTAACATAATCATCACCACTTAAATATATAAAGATAATATATAAATACCAAAAGATATTAGGCATTGTGGACAAATTTCGTGAAACACTTTAAAAATAAATAAATAAATCGATATCTCGAGAACTATTGAGAAATGGGCATATGCTTACTCGACATTTTTTGCATTTGACCCATAGAATCCACCAGTTTCTTTACGTCATTTTACAGAGGGTAGCCCTGTTTATAAAAAAATAGCCAATCAAAACTAAGTAATATAGAAATAAATAACAATGCTAAAAAAAAGGATATGATAAATCAATAATAAACGTAGTCAAAACCAATTAGACTGCGGGGACTCGTTAAATATTCAACAACAAAAATAATAATATAATATTCCAAAATTTATTTATTCCAAGTTTATTCCAATAAAATATATTATTATGTATTATGTATACATAATGATATAAATATAATTTTTCATTCACACCCCAATGAGATAAATCTCTGTAGGGAAATATGGCAGCACCTGTAAATCTTAAATAACTAATATACTTCTAGGACAAATTAATAAAATAATAAATACTCAATTTAAAGAGCATTAATGTGAGATTTAAGCACCCCAATCAGAAATTGAATTGGTAAACAATTATACCGTAAGACCTCAAAGTCAAAAATGTTTAAAACGTATATATGAAATTTAGCTCTATACTTAAGGTAGAACCGATGGAGGTACGACAAAAAGTGATAAAACCAAAGTTGTAGGTATTTTAAAATTAATTACCGCTAATCGATCCGACTTAACATTTAGCCTGTCTTCTCGAACTTAACGATTTCAAATATCCGTTTCAGATATCAGGGAATATCTTGGTCTGGTGTGTGCCTCTCGCAAGGGCGGTCCTAGCACCAAGCTCTGGGAGGGGTAATCAACCAATTAGCTACCCCCCTCCCCCCTATAAACTTGAAGTATTCTATACGCTCCACGAAAAAAAAAAANCAATTTTTAAGAGCCAATATTTATTTACTATATCGACTGAATTTTTAATTTTTCCGGGCAATCTAGTACATCCCATGAACTACCGAACAAATTATATTGCCTACCCTGTAACCTCATAACATAACATAAAGATAACATTAAGTAAAATATTTTAAAAAAATTCTTTAAAAAAATAATATATCTAAAATCAATTCAAGTATGACTGTAGTTTTTTCATAGAAATTAATTATTCAATTATTATAAAATGAGAGATTAGTTTAATGTAATTAGTGTTAAGCCTTAGTTAATTTAATATTTATTTCAACATTTTTGAGGCGGAAATGGACCTATCGATGTAATATGACTAAAATGATGAACTGTAGATTGTGTGCAATAAACAGATCTACAGTTACACTGTAAATATTATTGAGTAAAGAAAGCAAGAGTATTAGGATTATAAGTTAGTTTATATTTAGTCTAACATATGATATTATTAATTGTAATTTTTAATATAATTAATTAATATAGGAGTTAATAAGTGTTAAATCTTTAGTTCAATTATTGTTTGGTTTTCAATTTTTTTCCAAGACAGAAATAAAACTCTCGATATTGGTGTCATCAGATCTGATCAAATTAAACTGTAGATTTTAATGAAAATTAAAACTACAGTTTTATGTAAATATAGAAATAAGTATTATAAGTTTAGCTGGAATAATCTAGTACTAATATTTTATTTAATTATTGTTTATTTCAAGATTTATAAAGGCATAAATTCACCTTTTGATGATTGATAAATTGATAATAACTGTAGATTTTAATTAAAATTTAAAACTACAATTATATGTTAAGATAAAATTATATAGAGTAAGTTTAGTCGGAATAGTTAAGTACTAATTTTTAGTTGAATTATCGTTGAGTTTAAAATTTATCGAGGAAGAAAATGGCCTCATGATATTTGGAAACTATTAATAACTGCATTTTTTAAAAGAAAATTAAAACTGCAGTTATATGTAAATATAGAAATAAATAATATAAGTTTAGCATAATGATGTAAAAGTTAAGTACAAATCTTTAGTTATATTATTATTGTTTAGTTCTACTTTTATCAAGAAAGGAACTTTCTTCTTGGTTATTAATATCTGTAGATTTTAACAATAATGTAATATCTTTATTTTGATTATACTTCAGTTCAACATTTTCAAGAGCAAGAAATTTGCCTCTTATCCAAAAAAAAAGTAAATAACTGTAATTTTAAAAAAATAAAAATAAAAAAAAAATCTTAAATAACCTAAAAACTATTCATGGTATGAAAAAATCTTTCAAATGTTAATTGTAGGCTTTTCTTATTGAATTTTTTTCTTTTTTTTTTTCTTTGTATAACAAAAATTGAATGAGATTTGGTGGTTCAAAGTTTGCATTCGAGCACAATTTGTAGCTGATACAAGTCCTTTGAACTCAATCCTTTTCAAAAATAAGGGTTGAAACAAGTGTTTATCAACATGACGTTAAAGCGCTTGAAATACCCTACAATGTGTTTTTTTTTTTAAGTTAATAGCCTGACAAATAAGGGATGGTCGTCGTAAAACCAACTGTACTTTAAAAAAAAAAAAAATTGTAGTACGAATTTTGGAGCATAGCGACTAAGACAGAAAAAATGTAGCATACGATGGAGGTGAAATGTAGCATAAATGGTGAAAGCATTTTAACGGTATTTTCTAATAATATATATATGTGTTTAGATATATACAGGGTAGTCCAAAAGTGTACCTCACCCCCGGCCTCTTAACTTTTGAACGATTTGAGGTAAATTAATGAAACTTTGGGGATTCGTACCATGTAAAGGGAAGTTTGTTTTCATGCAATCGCGCATTAGGGGAAACCACCCATTTTGCCACAGGCGCTGAAATATACTATTTTTATACTTTTACCCCATGGAGGGTAACATATAGGAGATAGAAAAAAGTTTAAAGTAAAATCGTATTATTTTTCACCGTAGAATTCAAAAATGCTATCAAAAATATACACTCCAATTTTAAATTTTGAAGTTGGTTGGCCTAGGGGCAAAATTGGGTGGTTATCCATCCCTAAAGTAATGCACGATTGAATGAAAACTTCTTCCCCTTACATGATATGAATCCCTTAAGTTTCATTAATTTACCGCAAACCCTTTATATTTTACAACGACATAAATGTTATCTTTTACTAGATTCGGAAGGGTTATTTTTCTATATTTTCCCCCATTGGGGGCAAAATATTGGCGATAGAAAAAACTAAGTCCAAATAATAGGTGGCGAGAAGAGGCTATGAGCCACAATGATTGGTAGAATACATATGTAACTTTAGTTTTAATTTTATGGTATTTTTTTGGATTATATACTGATCTCTTTCAACCTCCCCCCGTCCACGCACACACACATTCATATATATACATACAAATATACACATGACTGTTTGGTATAAAGAATGGTAAAATTTGTTAAATGTGCAAGAAGGGTTGAAGTGATTTTTCAACTCATTTTATGTCATTGATAAGAAGTAGTACAACACTTGAATTGAAACCCTGTAAGCTGGAGTTCGCTTAAACTTCTTGCGGACCGGATGCGTAATAATTCTACCAAAACATCTCCATTAAAATATCTCTAACTTACAAGTAAAAAGTCGTATTTTTAATCTCCAGTTGGATAATTTTTCTAAAGCTATACTCGTGGAGGTTTTGGCTGCAGATTGATACCAGGGGTTCAAAGTATTCAATTAAAAACCCGAGTTGATTATTTTGTTAGGGGGGGGGGGGGTCTGAATCGCCCCTTTAATTATATATGGAACTCATTAAAACAGATCTCACCCACCCTCTTCTTTGAACAACCCTCCCCCACCCCACCTGACCAAGGTTTCTATTTAGCAAAAAAATCCAATTAATATAGATACTTTAAAAAAATGTAGCGGATTATTAATTAATAATATTGCAATTAGGTTATTATCGACTCGTTTTATCGACAATTCGTTCTCAATTGAAAACGAATTAATACTTATATATGTATATATAAAGTAGGGTGAACACGCGGGTAGTGAAGGCTAAAGGAGTGGGTGTGTGATTAGATTGAATATATTGTGTACATTATCCAAACGCGTCGGTAATTTTACCTAGACAACTAATGGGAAATGATTTAAATGAATTATAAAAGCGAAAAATAATCAATAATCATAATATTGCACGGCTTTGATTGACTATCACTTTACATTTAGGAGTATTTTTTTTTTTAAATTATATATTTCGTTTTATNTAGCCCTGTTTATAAAAAAATAGCCAATCAAAACTAAGTAATATAGAAATAAATAACAATGCTAAAAAAAGGATATGATAAATCAATAATAAACGTAGTCAAAACCAATTAGACTGCGGGGACTCGTTAAATATTCAAGAACAAAAATAATAATATAATATTCCAAAATTTATTTATTCCAAGTTTATTCCAATAAATATATTATTATGTATGTATGTATACATACATATGTTATTATGTATTATGTATACATAATGATATAAATATAATTTTTCATTCACACCCCAATGAGATAAATCTCTGTAGGGAAATATGGCAGCACCTGTAAATCTTAAATAACTAATATACTTCTAGGACAAATTAATAAAATAATAAATACTCAATTTAAAGAGCATTAATGTGAGATTTAAGCACCCCAATCAGAAATTGAATTGGTAAACAATTATACCGTAAGACCTCAAAGTCAAAAATGTTTAAAACGTATATATGAAATTTAGCTCTATACTTAAGGTAGAACCGATGGAGGTACGACAAAAAGTGATAAAACCAAAGTTGTAGGTATTTTAAAATTAATTACCGCTAATCGATCCGACTTAACATTTAGCCTGTCTTCTCGAACTTAACGATTTCAAATATCCGTTTCAGATATCAGGGAATATCTTGGTCTGGTGTGTGCCTCTCGCAAGGGCGGTCCTAGCACCAAGCTCTGGGAGGGGTAATCAACCAATTAGCTACCCCCCTCCCCCCTATAAACTTGAAGTATTCTATACGCTCCACGAAAAAAAAAAAAAAAAAACATTTTTTTAAAATTGTCATTTTTCTATGAAGTTAATAAAAAAATAAAAAAATCCTATTTATCGGATTAATAATAGGTCTGAACAGTGACAAGTCAGATTCTTTTTAAGATAGATAAAGCGGGGTGTAATACAAACATAAGTTGAATAAATCACATGTTATAACGGTATAACCCCAAACTATCAGTAGCTCTACATCGGGGCTCACCCAGTCCACCTGAAGCACCAAGTTTCTTTGTATCAACAATAATCTAATGAAATAATATGGAACTCCCCAGTTACAATAAGGTTTGAATAATATTAAGAAATAACGACTGATTGCAGGATGTATGACTAACTCCAGCATGTAGGCAAAGAGAGATGAAGCGATTGAAGGCAGCAGTTACTACCAAGCAGGGTTTACACTTTACAATGGGGATGGATGCCATTTGATGAGATAACTGTCAGAAGGCAGTTGACTGGCATCAAATTATTGGCTTCGTACCCCGCTTAGTAGTGTTTGCTTCGTCGAACCCTGCTCAGTAGCAACTGCTGCCTTCAATTGCTTCATCTCTCTTTGCCTACATGCTGGAGTTTGTCATACATCCTGCAATTCCTGGTCCAATTACCTAGCCATAACTGCCCTGGCAAGCCGTTAGCTCGAGGAGTAGACGGGATTATCAACTGCAGCCAGCTACATCCCACCACCCGGATCACGGTATTGCAGAGAAAATTGGCTTCGTGTGAAAGTGAGTAGTGTTGTCCAGTCTGCTCGTGTCAACCGAGAGACCGAGAGATTCAAGAAATGCGCACTCGGCCATCTTCTGCGACAATTTGTATACCCAGTGAACGGTTTAGTTCAAACTAGACTGGGCAGCGACTGTCCCACAACATGTTGAAGACCATCTCTGATTATTGTCTCGTTAACTAGCATCGTGTAAACGTAAACCCAGCTTTAAAACAGCGATTAAGCTGGAAACATTCAAATCTGTATACATCAGTATTAAAGTTTTAGTAGAGATCGCCATGGATTCTAAACTATAAGATCTAGATCAAAGTATCCACTACAGATGCATTAAAGTCTATTTAAAAAAAAAGATTATTATTAGTATTCTAGTTCTAGTTGTTGGTATATTAGAGCAAACCGCCCAATAATAATGACGTATTAGTATATAGTTATAATTTAATTTAAGATTTAATGTGAATATAGTAGATACTTTAGTACTTATAGCCTTACATATCTAATTACATATTACATATTACATATGTGAAGTAATCATTTATCACTTAACATATAAATTAAAAAAAAACATGAAATTGTGAAATATTTGTATATATACATAAAAGATTAAGTATAATCTCGCTAGGCCTTTTCTTAATTAAAGTATTTTCATTATAGCTCAAAATGGAAATACTTGGAGTTTGCCTCTATCTGAATACTTGGACTTAAAAATATCTGAATTTTGAGGAATATTCTGAGAAAGGAAGAGAAGGGGTTCCTTAGCCTCGTTAGTTTGAAAAGAAACCTTTTTTCTCTTGTTGGTTTCTTAGCCAAAATTAGAAATTTTCATTTGGGGTTGTCCGAGGGCTATAGAAGCCCCTTCTCTGCCTCCTCCAATCAATTCTCTCATTTATCAAGGGATGAAGGGCACCAGGGAGGGGCAAGGAGGCAAGGAGCTGGGGGCAGGCAAGCCCCTTTCTAGTTCTTAACAGGACACCACTCCCGGGGTCCCAACTACCTCCTTATAATTCATTTTTATATTAAGCACTTTCTATATTCTTACATCTTAATCTTAAATATATATAAGATTGGAGTGGTGTCTGTACATTTATCCGATTGGGCTCAAATTTTGTATTTACACTAAATGATAACGAATTCAAGTTTAGAAAATGTTGTGTTTGTTTGTCTGTGCGTCAATCATGTCCAAATGGCTGAACAGATTTTGTTGTTTTTATAGGCTATAAAACTTTTTGCTAGCTTTATATGGGACGGAGAATGGTATTTCAAAATTATTATTTTACTTTTAATAAAAAATGTATTTAACCAAAATTACAGAAGAAGCTACGGACAATATTTTATGTTCTGTGAAAATATCAGTAGGAAAAATTGTTCAATCGCTGTCAAAAAATATTTAGATTAATTTTTCTATTTGTCTGTGCGTCTATCCAAAACAGTGTTAAGCTCAATGTTGGGTACAATGTTAAGCTCAATTCTGCGGGTGTTATAGGCTATAAAACTTTTTTCTAGCTTTATATGGGGTAGAGAATGGGGCTTCTAAATAGATTTCAAAATACTAATTTTACTGTTTATGAAAAATGTATTTAACCAAAATTGCAAAAGACAGGCAATATTTTATGATCTGTACAAATTTCTGTAGGAAGAACTGTTACAGAAATTAATCGCCTGTTACTGTTACAGATTTCAATTGCTGTCAAATAATATTTAGATTTATTTTTAAATATTAAAACAATAGAAAAGTAGAAAAATAGTATATAAATCACACCTTACCATGCCTAAACCTTTGCTAACATAATCATCACCACTTAAATATATAAAGATAATATATAAATACCAAAAGATATTAGGCATTGTGGACAAATTTCGTGAAACACTTTAAAAATAAATAAATAAATCGATATCTCGAGAACTATTGAGAAATGGGCATATGCTTACTCGACATTTTTTGCATTTGACCCATAGAATCCACCAGTTTCTTTACGTCATTTTACAGAGGGTAGCCCTGTTTATAAAAAAATAGCCAATCAAAACTAAGTAATATAGAAATAAATAACAATGCTAAAAAAAAGGATATGATAAATCAATAATAAACGTAGTCAAAACCAATTAGACTGCGGGGACTCGTTAAATATTCAACAACAAAAATAATAATATAATATTCCAAAATTTATTTATTCCAAGTTTATTCCAATAAAATATATTATTATGTATTATGTATACATAATGATATAAATATAATTTTTCATTCACACCCCAATGAGATAAATCTCTGTAGGGAAATATGGCAGCACCTGTAAATCTTAAATAACTAATATACTTCTAGGACAAATTAATAAAATAATAAATACTCAATTTAAAGAGCATTAATGTGAGATTTAAGCACCCCAATCAGAAATTGAATTGGTAAACAATTATACCGTAAGACCTCAAAGTCAAAAATGTTTAAAACGTATATATGAAATTTAGCTCTATACTTAAGGTAGAACCGATGGAGGTACGACAAAAAGTGATAAAACCAAAGTTGTAGGTATTTTAAAATTAATTACCGCTAATCGATCCGACTTAACATTTAGCCTGTCTTCTCGAACTTAACGATTTCAAATATCCGTTTCAGATATCAGGGAATATCTTGGTCTGGTGTGTGCCTCTCGCAAGGGCGGTCCTAGCACCAAGCTCTGGGAGGGGTAATCAACCAATTAGCTACCCCCCTCCCCCCTATAAACTTGAAGTATTCTATACGCTCCACGAAAAAAAAAAAAAAANCAAATTATTGGCTTCGTACCCCGCTTAGTAGTGTTTGCTTCGTCGAACCCTGCTCAGTAGCAACTGCTGCCTTCAATTGCTTCATCTCTCTTTGCCTACATGCTGGAGTTTGTCATACATCCTGCAATTCCTGGTCCAATTACCTAGCCATAACTGCCCTGGCAAGCCGTTAGCTCGAGGAGTAGACGGGATTATCAACTGCAGCCAGCTACATCCCACCACCCGGATCACGGTATTGCAGAGAAAATTGGCTTCGTGTGAAAGTGAGTAGTGTTGTCCAGTCTGCTCGTGTCAACCGAGAGACCGAGAGATTCAAGAAATGCGCACTCGGCCATCTTCTGCGACAATTTGTATACCCAGTGAACGGTTTAGTTCAAACTAGACTGGGCAGCGACTGTCCCACAACATGTTGAAGACCATCTCTGATTATTGTCTCGTTAACTAGCATCGTGTAAACGTAAACCCAGCTTTAAAACAGCGATTAAGCTGGAAACATTCAAATCTGTATACATCAGTATTAAAGTTTTAGTAGAGATCGCCATGGATTCTAAACTATAAGATCTAGATCAAAGTATCCACTACAGATGCATTAAAGTCTATTTAAAAAAAAAGATTATTATTAGTATTCTAGTTCTAGTTGTTGGTATATTAGAGCAAACCGCCCAATAATAATGACGTATTAGTATATAGTTATAATTTAATTTAAGATTTAATGTGAATATAGTAGATACTTTAGTACTTATAGCCTTACATATCTAATTACATATTACATATTACATATGTGAAGTAATCATTTATCACTTAACATATAAATTAAAAAAAAACATGAAATTGTGAAATATTTGTATATATACATAAAAGATTAAGTATAATCTCGCTAGGCCTTTTCTTAATTAAAGTATTTTCATTATAGCTCAAAATGGAAATACTTGGAGTTTGCCTCTATCTGAATACTTAGACTTAAAAATATCTGAATTTTGAGGAATATTCTGAGAAAGGAAGAGAAGGGGTTCCTTAGCCTCGTTAGTTTGAAAAGAAACCTTTTTTCTCTTGTTGGTTTCTTAGCCAAAATTAGAAATTTTCATTTGGGGTTGTCTGAGGGCTATAGAAGCCCCTTCTCTGCCTCCTCCAATCAATTCTCTCATTTATCAAGGGATGAAGGGCACCAGGGAGGGGCAAGGAGGCAAGGAGCTGGGGGCAGGCAAGCCCCTTTCTAGTTCTTAACAGGACACCACTCCCGGGGTCCCAACTACCTCCTTATAATTCATTTTTATATTAAGCACTTTCTATATTCTTACATCTTAATCTTAAATATATATAAGATTGGAGTGGTGTCTGTACATTTATCCGATTGGGCTCAAATTTTGTATTTACACTAAATGATAACGAATTCAAGTTTAGAAAATGTTGGGTTTGTTTGTCTGTGCGTCAATCATGTCCAAATGGCTGAACAGATTTTGTTGTTTTTATAGGCTATAAAACTTTTTGCTAGCTTTATATGGGACGGAGAATGGTATTTCAAAATTATTATTTTACTTTTAATAAAAAATGTATTTAACCAAAATTACAGAAGAAGCTACGGACAATATTTTATGTTCTGTGAAAATATCAGTAGGAAAAATTGTTCAATCGCTGTCAAAAAATATTTAGATTAATTTTTCTATTTGTCTGTGCGTCTATCCAAAACAGTGTTAAGCTCAATGTTGGGTACAATGTTAAGCTCAATTCTGCGGGTGTTATAGGCTATAAAACTTTTTTCTAGCTTTATATGGGGTAGAGAATGGGGCTTCTAAATAGATTTCAAAATACTAATTTTACTTTTTATGAAAAATGTATTTAACCAAAATTGCAAAAGACAGGCAATATTTTATGATCTGTACAAATTTCTGTAGGAAGAACTGTTACAGAAATTAATCGCCTGTTACTGTTACAGATTTCAATTGCTGTCAAATAATATTTAGATTTATTTTTAAATATTAAAACAATAGAAAAGTAGAAAAATAGTATATAAATCACACCTTACCATGCCTAAACCTTTGCTAACATAATCATCACCACTTAAATATATAAAGATAATATATAAATACCAAAAGATATTAGGCATTGTGGACAAATTTCGTGAAACACTTTAAAAATAAATAAATAAATCGATATCTCGAGAACTATTGAGAAATGGGCATATGCTTACTCGACATTTTTTGCATTTGACCCATAGAATCCACCAGTTTCTTTACGTCATTTTACAGAGGGTAGCCAGAAAGAAAGATAAATTATAATTCCTCCATTGTAGTATTACCGAAACTTATAATTGATTTTTCTCTCCATATTCTTTTTTTTTTTTTGTAATCTTCGAGTGCCATTTTTTTGTTCCATTAAAAAGATAATAGAGTATTTGGAGTCAGAATTGCCAGCAGGCAGAAAAGGCAATAGAAAATAGGTTTAAAATCAAAAGTGATGCATACCAAGATTAATTTTTCACAAAACAAAAAATAGCAACATCGCGTCAAAATAAAATTGAAATATTGTCAGAAAAAATTTCAATAAATATACCACAAAAAATATATCTAGTATAAGAAGTAGATGCTGGGTTCTATTGGGAGATTGTCTCCGACATACATGATATCCGAACCAACAATCTCGTCGTCGCCTCGATAGTTAGTCGCCCCTAACGCTCTAAAATGTACATGATCTGACAGCCATAAAATATCACTTCGCAAAGGATTCTTATATATAGAACTCGCTTTTCCACGTTATAAAATAATGACAATTATGAGAATAGTTGGCATCACAGTAATAATGATAGTGAGGTAGGTATGGTAAGCAATAACGAGTTATAGCTTTACTAGTGTTATACGGTAAGAAGATTGGAGTTGCCTCTGTACTGTAACTTAGAGCAACGAAAGTCTAGCTAAAATATGTCGTATAGATGAAATCCATCACTCCAAGCTCTACATCGGGGCTCACCCAGTCCACCTGAAGCACCAAGTTCCTTTGTATCAACAATAATCTAATGAAATAATATGGAACTCCCCAGTTACAATAAGGTTTGAATAATATTAAGAAATAACGACTGATTGCAGGATGTATGACTAACTCCAGCATGTAGGCAAAGAGAGATGAAGCGATTGAAGGCAGCAGTTACTACCAAGCAGGGTTTACACTTTACAATGGGGATGGATGCCATTTGATGAGATAACTGTCAGAAGGCAGTTGACTGGCATCAAATTATTGGCTTCGTACCCCGCTTAGTAGTGTTTGCTTCGTCGAACCCTGCTCAGTAGCAACTGCTGCCTTCAATTGCTTCATCTCTCTTTGCCTACATGCTGGAGTTTGTCATACATCCTGCAATTCCTGGTCCAATTACCTAGCCATAACTGCCCTGGCAAGCCGTTAGCTCGAGGAGTAGACGGGATTATCAACTGCAGCCAGCTACATCCCACCACCCGGATCACGGTATTGCAGAGAAAATTGGCTTCGTGTGAAAGTGAGTAGTGTTGTCCAGTCTGCTCGTGTCAACCGAGAGACCGAGAGATTCAAGAAATGCGCACTCGGCCATCTTCTGCGACAATTTGTATACCCAGTGAACGGTTTAGTTCAAACTAGACTGGGCAGCGACTGTCCCACAACATGTTGAAGACCATCTCTGATTATTGTCTCGTTAACTAGCATCGTGTAAACGTAAACCCAGCTTTAAAACAGCGATTAAGCTGGAAACATTCAAATCTGTATACATCAGTATTAAAGTTTTAGTAGAGATCGCCATGGATTCTAAACTATAAGATCTAGATCAAAGTATCCACTACAGATGCATTAAAGTCTATTTAAAAAAAAAGATTATTATTAGTATTCTAGTTCTAGTTGTTGGTATATTAGAGCAAACCGCCCAATAATAATGACGTATTAGTATATAGTTATAATTTAATTTAAGATTTAATGTGAATATAGTAGATACTTTAGTACTTATAGCCTTACATATCTAATTACATATTACATATTACATATGTGAAGTAATCATTTATCACTTAACATATAAATTAAAAAAAAACATGAAATTGTGAAATATTTGTATATATACATAAAAGATTAAGTATAATCTCGCTAGGCCTTTTCTTAATTAAAGTATTTTCATTATAGCTCAAAATGGAAATACTTGGAGTTTGCCTCTATCTGAATACTTGGACTTAAAAATATCTGAATTTTGAGGAATATTCTGAGAAAGGAAGAGAAGGGGTTCCTTAGCCTCGTTAGTTTGAAAAGAAACCTTTTTTCTCTTGTTGGTTTCTTAGCCAAAATTAGAAATTTTCATTTGGGGTTGTCCGAGGGCTATAGAAGCCCCTTCTCTGCCTCCTCCAATCAATTCTCTCATTTATCAAGGGATGAAGGGCACCAGGGAGGGGCAAGGAGGCAAGGAGCTGGGGGCAGGCAAGCCCCTTTCTAGTTCTTAACAGGACACCACTCCCGGGGTCCCAACTACCTCCTTATAATTCATTTTTATATTAAGCACTTTCTATATTCTTACATCTTAATCTTAAATATATATAAGATTGGAGTGGTGTCTGTACATTTATCCGATTGGGCTCAAATTTTGTATTTACACTAAATGATAACGAATTCAAGTTTAGAAAATGTTGTGTTTGTTTGTCTGTGCGTCAATCATGTCCAAATGGCTGAACAGATTTTGTTGTTTTTATAGGCTATAAAACTTTTTGCTAGCTTTATATGGGACGGAGAATGGTATTTCAAAATTATTATTTTACTTTTAATAAAAAATGTATTTAACCAAAATTACAGAAGAAGCTACGGACAATATTTTATGTTCTGTGAAAATATCAGTAGGAAAAATTGTTCAATCGCTGTCAAAAAATATTTAGATTAATTTTTCTATTTGTCTGTGCGTCTATCCAAAACAGTGTTAAGCTCAATGTTGGGTACAATGTTAAGCTCAATTCTGCGGGTGTTATAGGCTATAAAACTTTTTTCTAGCTTTATATGGGGTAGAGAATGGGGCTTCTAAATAGATTTCAAAATACTAATTTTACTGTTTATGAAAAATGTATTTAACCAAAATTGCAAAAGACAGGCAATATTTTATGATCTGTACAAATTTCTGTAGGAAGAACTGTTACAGAAATTAATCGCCTGTTACTGTTACAGATTTCAATTGCTGTCAAATAATATTTAGATTTATTTTTAAATATTAAAACAATAGAAAAGTAGAAAAATAGTATATAAATCACACCTTACCATGCCTAAACCTTTGCTAACATAATCATCACCACTTAAATATATAAAGATAATATATAAATACCAAAAGATATTAGGCATTGTGGACAAATTTCGTGAAACACTTTAAAAATAAATAAATAAATCGATATCTCGAGAACTATTGAGAAATGGGCATATGCTTACTCGACATTTTTTGCATTTGACCCATAGAATCCACCAGTTTCTTTACGTCATTTTACAGAGGGTAGCCCTGTTTATAAAAAAATAGCCAATCAAAACTAAGTAATATAGAAATAAATAACAATGCTAAAAAAAAGGATATGATAAATCAATAATAAACGTAGTCAAAACCAATTAGACTGCGGGGACTCGTTAAATATTCAACAACAAAAATAATAATATAATATTCCAAAATTTATTTATTCCAAGTTTATTCCAATAAAATATATTATTATGTATTATGTATACATAATGATATAAATATAATTTTTCATTCACACCCCAATGAGATAAATCTCTGTAGGGAAATATGGCAGCACCTGTAAATCTTAAATAACTAATATACTTCTAGGACAAATTAATAAAATAATAAATACTCAATTTAAAGAGCATTAATGTGAGATTTAAGCACCCCAATCAGAAATTGAATTGGTAAACAATTATACCGTAAGACCTCAAAGTCAAAAATGTTTAAAACGTATATATGAANTGGGGGGGGGGGGGGTCTGAATCGCCCCTTTAATTATATATGGAACTCATTAAAACAGATCTCACCCACCCTCTTCTTTGAACAACCCTCCCCCACCCCACCTGACCAAGGTTTCTATTTAGCAAAAAAATCCAATTAATATAGATACTTTAAAAAAATGTAGCGGATTATTAATTAATAATATTGCAATTAGGTTATTATCGACTCGTTTTATCGACAATTCGTTCTCAATTGAAAACGAATTAATACTTATATATGTATATATAAAGTAGGGTGAACACGCGGGTAGTGAAGGCTAAAGGAGTGGGTGTGTGATTAGATTGAATATATTGTGTACATTATCCAAACGCGTCGGTAATTTTACCTAGACAACTAATGGGAAATGATTTAAATGAATTATAAAAGCGAAAAATAATCAATAATCATAATATTGCACGGCTTTGATTGACTATCACTTTACATTTAGGAGTATTTTTTTTTTTAAATTATATATTTCTTTTTTTGTTTAAGGAGAAATTTTAATTTAATGAAATGAGTACTGTCAATTTCAATTATTTCATTTCAGTGTAAAATTAACTTAATCGTGGCTCCAGCGCAAGCTTAGTCACTTATCAGGTAGAAAACTAGTGATGTAGCGGCAGTACCTGTTTACCGAGGCATGTAGAGTAGAAATAGTTACTCGTCTATATTTGTGTAGTCATATCAATTATCCTCTAACCACCTGTAAATGTTGGTACAAACATTGAAAAATATTTGGATAAGGAACCCTCAGATCTTCTCTGATTACTGTGGTATTTTTTTCTAGTAAGAAAGCAAAGTTACACAGATCATGAATTTACGACGCAACATTAGGTGGTAAAAGCTGCAAAATCAGATTCTTAATAAACTCCTACATTTACTGCTTTAGTTTCATCCACTGTGTACAAGTTGATGAGATTTATCAGGCCCACACCTATAATAATAACAACCTAATCTGAATTAGTTTGTCAAAATGTAATTCAATCATTATAAGTAGCTAGTAGTGACAGCTTGGCGTTGTTCTTCGTAGAACGCTGTTCTCGCCATCATTCACATTACAACGGTCATTTACAGCTATGTCATGTCACCCCCATTTTAACTCCGAAATTTCTATCGAGGTACAGATTCTATTGTTGAAATGAATGCTGTAAAATTAATGAATAAATGTGTGCGTTATTTGCTCGAATTATTCATTTTTGCTATAATTACACGCTTTCATTTAACTTATTTTGTTTTTGACTCCAAATTTTGTAACCTAAATTTGACCTACTTCCTGACTACCTAGAATGCCAAAAAATTTCAGAGATTGTGTATTTTCGATGACAATACAGTGATCAGTAGTCAGTGTTACAAAATCTTTAAGTTGGTACTTCTAATGCAACCAAATCAGCAGATAATCGGTGGATACAATTCAATAACAGCATTGTAGCTATACAATGCTATAACGGCATTGTCGATTGAGTCAATTAGTAAAACCGTCTCTTTAAGTGCCCTGGAGCTTACTGGTTGCAGAGTGCTTGAGGAGCGTTTTGTGAATATCGAGGAAGTAGAAATACTACTAGTAAAACGGTTCCTTTTCAGAAAATAAAAATATCCGATATAGAATTTACCATAATCACACCGATTTATAAAGCATGGGATCGCAAGAACAAGGGAACAGAGGCTGGAGCTGATTCTTCACTATCTTTGTTTAAGCCGGGGCAATACTGCGTTCTCTAAGGATCTCAGTCGCTCTGTACCTTATTTCAAATGGGTCGCACTGTAGGGATATTTTCATTTGGAGAGTTATGATCTAAAAATAAAATTGAGAATTTAAATGTTACGTGAAAAATATTATTTCCAAATTAATCCTTCCACAGTTTTTGTAGGTTTTACAAGTGAGTCTATTTGTTGTAGGAGTGTTGTGTTAGAGACCAACTGTGTACGTGAGGGTATGGTGACCAGGTGTTGATACCCCGGGCTTAGTTTTAATATATATTTCCCGTGTTTTACCACCGGCTCTGAGTTTCCCTGCCCTTTCGTTCGGTCCGACGAAATTAATTCGGACCTCTCGTCCCTCAAGCCTCGGGGGTCGGACATACGTTAGCATTACACCCGGTGTCGTAAAAACACGGGTGCGATGCACAATCTGTGTGCTTCGGTTTTGTCTCTTTATCTGTTTTTGTTTTTTTCTCGTTTTACATACATGATTCTTTTTCTTTTTTTACATCCTTTTTCATGTAACGCGAGAGTGAACAGAACAAACCCTAAAGATAATGAGGGCTTAAAATATACAGAAACGATCTCAAAGCATATCGTAACGCACCCCTGAATAAAAATAAACAAGTATTTTTTATAAATATGTTCTTTAAAATTGAAACATATTATCGAGAGGTAAAAAGGACTTCAGAACGGCTCTATTTTTTCGATTATAAACCATATCTGTGTCCGCCTGAATCCACATTGGAAACCGAAATTACTAAACATTTTAATACGACTTAATTAGTAGTAGAAATAATAATAACACAAATTGACAGAATTATCCATATGGTACGTGTCAATATGATATAATTAGTTATGATACATGTCAGCAAATATTTCATCTCATTAAGGGTTCCATCACTTTCCGGCCTCGTACATCGACATTCTCATGTATTATTTCAGTGTACGAAAAAATTAAATAAATCTATCTTCCACAAAAACAGTAGACGTAAAGAACATCAAGGCATTATACATACAGCATGCTTCTGTTTATACTTTGCATCTATGTTATATCTACTGTGTTATGCGAGGTTTGTCTGTACTTCATTTCGGGTACCTTGGTTGCTCAAATAGAAATGCAGTTGGCTCCATATCAATAAAGATCCTACCAGAAAAGGTTCAATTCCCGGACGCCCGTTCGGTTTTTACCCAGCAACGTTATAAAAATACCTATTTTTATAACGTTGCTGGGTAATATGTAATAATATAAGCTGCTTATTTGAAGAGGCGACTAACTGGTTGCGTATAACAATTTTTCAAGGTGTACAAATCTAATGCTAATGGAGTGACACACTAAACCGTGTTTTCAAATGTTATATATGCATTTCTATTTGTATGAGCCCTTCGGCCGCCACAGGCCGTTACGCCACGGTATTTTTGTTAATTAGTCTATACTTCGTATCAGTGTTACAACTGCTGGACACCAGTTTAATAGGAACCAACATGCAGAGATTGAAATTCCGGATTCTAGGATCGCAACCCATTCCGACGATTTTTTTTTTTTAAATGAGATATAATATTTAAAATAGCAGAGCTGAGTTTCTAAATCGAGTGAATTAATGGATTGTAGTTAAGCCGTAGGTCGTCGGATGATGAATCGAAGGACACGGCGTTCCGCAAACATGTGTGACTTAGTTTTCATGTTTCCGACATTCTACTTCTGAAAACCGTAGTAGGTTGATCAATTTACTTGGGACGGGAAGGAGAGGGGGCGGGGAGAACGAGATTAATAGTGGTCCTCTCTGTTAACTGAAATCAAGTTGTTAGCCCTGACGATCCGACATCGTTCACTTCTACCGCAACAAGTACTAAGTAGACGACTAACTACCCGCCTCTCTGAAACAGAATGTTTCATATACCACCTTCCCTTCCTTTTAGAGACTTTAAACTTCTCCAAATTAATCTTTTCTAAGTAAAATATCCTAACAATTGCTCGTCACTCTAAATTCGAGCAAACAAATCTCCAGTTATCAATTTTACGTGGATCAAATTGCGTAGTTTTCAAATTCCTATACTCATAGCAAATTATAAAACATGAAAACAAATTACATACATGTAAATTATGAAAGATAACTTTTCAATAAAACTTATTTCCACTAAAACATATCTATATCCTCTATTGATCTGTGCTAGATCACTAAGAATCGGATTTAAAACGAATTTCTTGTGGGGGAGGGGGGGGGATGCAATGCTCTAGCTACGCCACTCTATTAGTTGTTGCAAAGCATAACTCGTATGTTACACCTACTAACTTGCCTAGAAGCTCGTTATGAACTTAAAATAAATATTATTTAAATGGCTATACACAGTGTATAGTATTTCCATAATGCAAGTTAGTCGTAGTAAACTGCACTTAGATTTGGGTAGCAGGTTGTATAGTGGGCCATGGGACCGCTACTAGCTGAAGTGCTTTAATAAAAAAATGTAATTACTAAAAACAATTGATATAATTCTCTTAACACAATACGACACATATGTAATAAGTTGAGTGATAGATAACATATACATAATAAGTTCCCTCACTGAATTTTTGTACGTGAAACAAGAGATTATCAGTACCAAATAGGCACTGTTCACAGTATTATACATGATTTTTTTATTCGTAAGGAAGGTATATTCTATGTTTGTTCCGCATTCATTGACACCCGAGCAAAGAGAGCAGGGTATGCAAGGTGTCTGAGAACTTTGTTGGCTGATATTGACGCATTTTTTTGCCCCTTATTTGCCTGATTTGGCCCCAGTAGACTTTATGCTCTTCCCTAAACCCATGTGTGGCCTCAAGGGGGAGTATTTTTTGGTTCTTGTCAATCAGTTCAAGAGAATGTGCCGTTTTTGTTGTTGTGTTGTGCTTGTAGAAATACAGACAAGCCTAAAAAAACATGTAATATTTCCTGGTTATACAACCATCAGGCTATGATACACGATAATCAGTGCCCTGCTTTTGGGGAAGTGGTGCAAGGGTTATAACCATTGAAGTGACATGGAATTTTAAATAAAGAATGAATGAATCTTTGGTCATATTCAAGTCATAATAATTTATATAGATGATATTTTTAATTAAAGTAATTTAAAAAACATGTAAAAGTGGTCAGACAAGTGCTAGAAGCAGTCAGAAATTGGTATTACCTTTAACTCGTCTAAGTTTCAGTTCAATCTAGTTATAATTAAACTTTTTGTGCAAATTGTAACAAAAAATGGTTTAGAAATTGATCCTAAAAGAGTTGAAGCAATAAAAAGTGCTATGATTGAAAAGGAGAGCTTAGCAATATGTTTTGCCCTAGAACGTTAGCATTATATTTTTTACGGAAAATAGATTACTGTGAGACAGATCACCTTCCTCTGATAGCCATTTGCAAAAAAGAATTTGATAAAATTCCTAGCCACTTACAGAGAATATTCTAAATTCTAAAACATGAAATGTGATTTGGATAAACAATACCTGGCTGGACGTAACCAGCATGATGCTGATGCACTGTCCAAAATGTGTATCAAAAATACAGTTGAAGTATAGTAGTAGTTCTGAATTATCCTGTAAAATCCATCAAATTTAATGTTGTGCTTGTGACTGATCTGTTACATTTCCTTGTTATACAACCATCAGTTAATGATATACGGACAATATACATCACGAGATATATAAAAACACATTGCTTTCAGTGGCGTACACTAGTATTGTATCTTGGTGGGGCAAACAATGCAATTGATCCTCCCCCCCCCCTTACAGATTTTTTTCGTTTTTCACCATTAAAAAAATACCCCGCTCCCTTTATTCGGGCTTGAGACCGACATTGCCGTGGTATTTTACAAGTTACTTCTACACCTTTTTTTCGAAAATTGGTCTGATCGAGTTGAAATCTGGCACGAATGAGCTTCTTTGAATGGGAACCAAATCTAATAAATTTAATTTTGATATTAGTCGCCATTTTGAAGTTTGAAACTTTGATCGTTAGTAATACTGAAAGTATAAATAAGCTTTTGACTTGACTTATAGCATATCGTAGGAAAAGGTAAATACAAAAAAATGAATAAATAATAATAATAATTAAACTAATTAATGGAATTTCATTCATTAATGAGTTCAAAAGATATAAGCGAACATGATTATCAATTATATAAAAAAAAATGGTGCGTTATTTTGTTTACCTCAAAGTTTGTTTACATCTGTCAAAATTCAAATATGTAATTAAATAAATGAAAATAATGTGTAATTAAAAAAACAAACAATGCTTTTCCTACTACAGGTAGTGAGAAAAAGTAAAAATGATGAAAAAAACAGTTAGTTCAAAACGGTCGCTCATTCAAGTACTGACCACGCCCAATACCTCTTCCACCTGCTGCGAAGCATCAGGAAAGAGAAGCCCTTTTAATGCCTCCAAAGTGAGGAAAAGTTCCGAGGTAACCCGTATCCGATTTTGATTAATTAATTAATTAATTAATTTTTTTAACATGCCTTCTAGATTTTATTTTATTTTGTTGTGTGTAAATATTTGTATTATATTTTTCTGGTCAACAATGGAAGCAATTTCAGATATTGTACATATTATTCATAATCCAGGTAACCTCTCTTGACTCATACCTGTGCGTAAAAATGTTTTTAATTATATCCAGCTTCCACAAAAATGCTATCAAAGGTAGCTACCGATACAGGTGTTGTTAGCAGTATTCTATTTGCTGTTGTGACATTAGGGATCGCTTCAGACTTCTACTTTGAACCTCTTTTCTGGGATTATCACAGGTTCACCAATTGCTAATAATTCTCCAGGCACAAATAAATAATTAATAATTAATTAATTATAAGTCTGTATTAAAATTAATATTTTCAGAAATATCATGTATTCATATTTATTTTAATATGGCAAAGTTAGAATAGCTATGGCTATATCCATAAGAAAAAAGTGCCCCTACTTTTTACTTTGCTAACGTCCACTAGGTTTTCTCTTAGTAGTCTCCAGGTACTTCACGTGTAATCAGTCAACTCAAAAGTAGGTTATAAACTCAATTCCCATCTGCCGATTTTTAAATTATATTGCTCAGGCTGTACACCAAGTGCGCCGGGAAAGGTCGGGTCACGTTAGAAGTGCGCCAGCCCCTTTTTGAATGGTACGGTCGAAGTGCGCCGGGTTAATCCCATCTATTGAAACAAGTAGTCCGCCCTCTAACCACCGTCTGAAGGACTAATCGTTGTCAATATTCCCATATACTCAATATTAAGCAGTTGGAAGTTACTTTTAACAAACTGTTCAGAGAGATATGGTGATCATTAGCAAATCTCAGTGCATAGGAGAATCTGTAGAATATTCATAATAGTAGAATAGTCTCGTAAGAACAAAATCCAAATTAAGCCAGAAAATACATTTTAATTCGTGAATATTTAAAATGAAAAAAGCCAAAAAAAGTTATAAAATCAGAATAAGTTAACATTTAAACTGCATAGGAAATTCAAGAAAATCAATATATGAGAGAAAAAACAATTTATTTTATAAATATTAAAAATTAAATAAAATTAAATGTTTCTCACAGGGCCTAGATCAATTTTACATTAAATGTAATACTCATATAATACAGTGTCTATTAATAAAAACACCAAAAAAAAAGGGTTTAATAATAAGTGATTTATTGAATTAAACAACAACAAGCTTGAGGCGGCCTGAACCCTGGTTGTGGAGAAGCGCTTATACTCGACTTGATGCGTACACTCCAGAAGCCCAGTGCCGACTGACTGTCTCTCTCCACCACGGTACGGTGGCGCTTCCTAGCGACGCCTCTCCACACTCAGCAGCGGCCTCAGT
>KZ651892.1:283790-295117 GCA_001010745.2 Gerris buenoi
AATTTATCCGTAGACGGATCAATGTAGTTTTCCGTGATATAATCCCAAAATCATCATGATCGGAAAGCTTGTTGAAAGGAAAGCGGCTTCTATTAGGTTATTATTTTCCAGTAAATATTTATTAGTTTTTGCAATTTTCCATGAGCGATTACATTTCTTTAAAAATAAAAGATTTATCCCATTCCAACCTGGTCAACCGCCATCCACAGGTAATTAATTACATTCGGCTTTTAATAATCCTATGTTACTGACCCGTTAAGAAGCTCATACCCTATCAATATTTAGCATGCAGGCAACAGATAAAGATTACAGAACTGCAATAATCCATTCGGTAGTAATAGATTTCAACTTAGTCCCTAATTTTGTAGTTTGTTGAATTCCAATTTCCGTTCCACTACAAAGTTCTTTGGGTTTAGACAGGCTGCAAGAAGGGATAACCCTGACCTCACCCTTCAGACTCTTTGAATAAGAGGCTGGCGCACTTCGACCATACCCTTTTTCTAATCCTAAGGGGGGCTGGCGCACTTCGGTACCAGCCATTGCTCATAATGCAAATTAAAAAAAATGGAGGAGCAGAGGTGAGTTTTGATGCCCCCTTAGCCAAAAGTCCTGCCCTCCCGTTATGTGCGCCACTGATTGCTTTGCATAAATGAAGTGTTTATTATAGTAAGATTACTATTTAAAAGTCTTTTATTTAATTAAGTATAATACAGTGTGTGTTAATGATATATTTGCACATGAACAACATTTCAGTCATCAAAAGAATTATGAGCACTAGACCGAGCTTCATTCTTCATAGTTCTATAGTTGTATGAGTGATTGCGTCACTTGTTTCAAGTATTCAAACATTTAGTCCCGAAACTTATTGAATCCACGATATCGGGACAAATAGTGGCGTAGTCTTAATACTCAGGTTCAAAGCGACCTAATATCAATAATTTATATTAGGTTTGTTCTAATCACACTTCTAACTAGTTTGAAACTGTCTGACGCATGCGCATCGGACCAAAATTGAACTCCTGCTGCTAATGCGGATGACACAATTGATCGTTTTTCGCTAATGCGCATGCGTCATACAGTTTGAAGTGTTGTTGGAACAAACCTCTAGTGTCCCGACGAAAGCGAAGACTAACCTCGAAAAAAACTAACCTTTATTTGTATTGCTAAGCTAAGACAACCAAATTTATTCCAATAAAAATAAATGTTTATTTTAATTTGTTGGTCTTCAAATAGATTTAATAACAACTAAATTATTTTACTTATTTGTTATTTTTTTCTAAATATAAAATTGCCCGTTGCCACGAGCTTAACAGTTCGTTTTTATATAAATAACAGGAAATTGATTATTCTCAAGCAACCCGTATCGCTGTTGTCTAAAGCCCCATCACTGGTCAAGGAGTTGGTTCCAATGTGCATGGAGAGCAAAGTGTTTTAAAACATTGTTATTTTTTGGTTTGTTTTAAGTAGTGAGAGTTCGGAGCCGTACCAGAATGTATATAGAGACGAAGGCTGTTATCATTGCCAGCCGGACAACTTTTACTGTAAATCTACCTCTACGCAACAATTCCCGCCTTCATATTTTCTCCTTTGAAACGGTCTTCTTCTCCTCCCGCCTTTATCTGTCCGCGATAAAAACACCAAATTTTCCGGGTAGAAGACGGTGCTTTAAATTTTCCCGAGAATAAGATTCCCAAACTAGCGTTATTTATTCGTCGAGAATCCGCATTAATCACTAAGGATGCATACCCGACTCCGGCAAACTTTAGCGTTTCTTAAATCTCAATTAACTCTAGTTATATATACATCGACGATTCTCTAGATCCAACAGTCAGCAAAGATACCGGTAATACGAGCAAGTTTCCGGCCCCATTATAATGCAGTCTTGTGGAAATTATATAGTATTTTATTAGAGTGCGAGTGGATACGGTATCCCGAGTGTTTCTAGCTGTTGTATTTGCTCCGAGCTATTGTTTTAGCACTTTAAGCACGACATGTCAATAATAACATGAACATGTATGCACTAGTCTTACAAGTAAAATTGATAAGACCTTAAAAATCTGTAGTTCTCATTATCTCTCCGCACCCGTGTTTTTAGAATTTCTGTATTTAATAATAAATACAGTTTAATTTTAAGGCTATAGTATAGTGTATACCCAGTTTCTATTTCACACTTGGATTTGATGTGATTTAATGAAACTAGTAACAACAAGCATCACTTAATACTCCAACCAGATATTACATCGGTATTTGAAGATAGTTTCAGAGGGTAAGCCTCTCTATACAAAAATTGATTAATTTAGTTTATAGATAAGAAGGTTCACATTCAGAAAATATAGTGGAATTAGTTAAATTGGTAATGAAAACTCATAACTAATATTATTAGTTTATAGATTCATTAAACAATGTAGCACAAAAAACAAGCAATCAGAAACAAATAGACCATATGGGTAAAATTACATCGAAGAATTAAAAGAAACGAGGAAAAAGACAACCTTGCGAAAAACCCCTACAAAATAATATGGCAAAAAAATACCATCAAGAGACCTTATAACACTGTAAAAGTCAATGAAGAAAATGTTTGAAAAAAGGAACATAAACCTCCAAGAATTTGCAAATCAAATGTAAAAATTATCTCTCCCCCCTTAACCATAAAAAAACTACCGCGATATAATAAAAATGAATAGATTGAGACATACTTTT
Source organism: Gerris buenoi (assembly GCA_001010745.2). Lineage (NCBI taxonomy): Eukaryota > Metazoa > Arthropoda > Insecta > Hemiptera > Gerridae > Gerris > Gerris buenoi. The sequence goes on from KZ651892.1 coordinate 286,491, forward strand.
GACATTTCTAAAAACCTTGACAAGTTTTAGAGCAATTTCACATTTCCGCTGGTAAATTGTTTTTCCCATCATTTCAGTTATATCATATTTGCTTTAATTTTGTCCTCAACATGGAAAACTTTTATATTGGCTCCGTGCAATTTACAATTCAGATACAATAGAAATGTCATCTAATGGACTACCAAAGAACTACCTATAAAGCATGCATAACATACTCCTATTGAAAAATGTCTACACAAATTCAATTTTTGAAAAATAATAACAATATTACTAGTTAAGTCAACCAAAATCGCAACGGTCAACCAACATGCAAGACTTTTATTTCTAAGCGATTCATTTATATAAATATATTTTTTTAGCTATATTTTATAGCTAAATATTATACATTTTTTGATATTATTTTTACGTGGACTCCAGATGGGGTTACGGCACCCCCAATTGGGAACCACGGCTCAAAATAAAGAAATAGAAGACAAAACTCCTTGTAAAACTTAGCTTTAAAATTGGATATATCTAGTTCACATTTATTATTCAAACCATTTTTTGTTTAATTATTCGTTGTATTTTTTATCCGATTGATTTCAAATAAAGGAAAGCTAGATACTTGTTACAGACATGAGCATTCAAAAAGAGAATTCTATCACGTTCCCAAAACAGTTATAATGCTCATTGATAACATGGTTTTCTCTCCTCTCAAGAAAGTAGGAAAAAAATAATTTATACACTTTCCTGGCCCCTCTTAATAACATTATTTTGCTCTTTACCCCCTCCCGGCTCTGGACTATTTTCCAATAACTGAGGAATCCGTTCGGGTTCCGTTTGGGGATAAAGAGGCAATACTTTTTCTTCCCTTTTTTATCCGTTTTCTTCTTCTTTGCATAACGATTAAATTTCTTCGGGGCCTTTTCTATTTTTTTTCTTCTCTCCCGGTCGTATATTATATCTGGTTGTCGCGGAGGAAAAGGACCCGGGGGGCGTTCGACAGGAGAAGGCCAAGACAGGACCGGAAGGATTTCTCATTAAATACCGTGGAACCGAGAAGGGGCCACTTCGTCTTCACGCCGATATATTGACTTACTGACGCGTTTATTGAGTGAAATCGACTCGAGACCCCTCCCACTCGTCTTCTCAAATGCTTTTTTTCTACAAGGGATGAGGAAATCACAAGAAAAAACCCTCAAAGGAATCAAAGTGGAGAAAAAGGGAGAGTGAGAGAAACAGGGAGCTGAAAAACTACCGATAGCCTCTTCTTTTTGCATTGATCCGATAAAAAAGACGAATCGAATTTTTTTGAGCTCCTCTACCAAGATCAAAGTATTTATTTTTTACTCTTTCTGTGGATACTTGGGGTGAGTGGCCAGATGATTGCGTGGCCACTTACCGACATTCTTTCCCGTCTTACTTTAGAAATCTAGAATAGACCCCTAGCAGTCTGCGCCGCCTTACTTTATAAATCTAGAATAGACCCCTAGCAGTCTGCGCCGTCTTACTTTAGAACTCTAGAATAGACCCCTAGCAGTCTGCGCCGTCTTACTTTGGAAACCTAGAGTAGGAATCCCCCATTTTGAATTATTTTATTAGTAACCTTTATTAAATATATATATTAATTGAAATAGTATAAAAAGTTTTTCATTTCAGAGACTTGGGATTTTAATAACTTGCGTTTGTTTGTTTGTCTAACAATAACGTGTATAGTGTATAGGCGTAAAGGCCCCCAAACACGATCAAACTTACTTGACAAGCAAGTTTGATCAAAAGTTTGTCAAATGAGTTTGATGCCCAGTCTACACCACATCAAGCCGTCAAACTCTCAAATTTCACCCACATACGGTCCAACTTTCTTGTCAAGCTGGCTTGACTAGCCAAGTTTGTTAAGTAAGTTTGATCGTGTATGGGGTATGGGGGCCTTAAAATAGTCTGATTTAAATGAAATTAAGGTGTGTGATCACAGGTAAAAACTCAGCAGTTGTGTCAACTGTATAGTTTTTTGAAACCTGAAACTTATTAAAAAAGATGGCTACCAATATGGCGGACGACTGAATAAAAATGATAGCTGCCAATAATATGGCGGACGATTGAACAAAAAGTTTTTAGTCAGCAAGACACGTTCAACATTGTTAAGGTTTGATGGAATTTTGAAAACAAATGGCCGATGTTGAAAATACTATATGTCACATATATGTACTATTACATATTACATCACATGCATGTACTTATTTAGTCACATAAAATGTCTCTTTTCAGGTACATCAAGAAAATGCTAGTTATTCCCGAAAAATATTTCCCGGTATCTTTATTGAAAACAAATGTCACGTATATAAATGCAAAGAACAATGTGTTTTCTTAGCGAGTTCTTTATGCGCCCACATGTAACTAGTTATTAATTTTAATAAGTTTACGTATAAAGAAGCTCTATGAACAAACCTACCATTTATTTAATTATTGTATGACATGTTTTAAGCTAATTATTGTAATTATTTAATTATTGTATGACATTATCAAGTTAGTAAGCTTCAGAAACATAATCATTCATGTGGGTCAGTCATGGCAACATCTACAACATAACCAACCATTACTGAATGGTTGGTTATGTTGTTAGATGTTGCCATGATGGACGATTACGGCAAATTATTTAATTAATCATTAATTATGATTAGGGCACCAGAATTACGCAAGCAGTGAATTCGAGCTGCAGATTGTCGATGTGCTCAGAATAGTGATGAGGGTCCTTCTCTAGTTATAAGCTTGTAGAAATAATATAAAAAATAGAAATTTCACGTATCTTTGAATACTAGGTCCTATTTCTTTTTATATTATTCCCTGGTACGAGTGAAAATACGGCCACATTGTCCGGGATATATCCATTGTAGAAATAGATATACAATATCCACCGTGTTGGTGGTTTCTTCCCCCACCTATATCATCTTTATGTAACAAAACAAATAAGGGAAACAGATAAATAACATATACGTATTTTTATCACTAATAAAAAGGATATATATGTGATTTATTTATAGATTTATTCCTGTTGTCGAGGTCGTAATGTATTCTGCCCTATACGGCTTTTATTGCCTTCTGCATGGAGCGATAAAAGAAAGAAAACGAAAAACATTCTTACTTTAGAGTCCGACAACTTTTGAATAAAACCATTTATTCTTAGCGCTTGCGCTTGTTAAAAAGTTGAAAGGATGAGGGGGCGAGAGAGTCTAAATACAAAGCGCGGCAATAAACCGGAACCGTTTATCATGAGAATGATAGGGAGGCGGCTGATTCAAAGTTCTAATTACTTTATGTTTGTACGAGAGTGGATTCCCTCTTTAAAATATAACTCACTCACAATAATCACTTACTCTGGCTTTTATCTATTTCCAAGATGGTTCATTTGTAGAAAATCTGGGTGAAGATTTAGGGTGATATTGGAAATAATATGAGTTGTGCTTGATATAGTTTGACGAAGGCTCGCTGCTCATACTCCCAGAGTGAAATCTTGCACTTGCATGCGATAAATGTTGGTAAATAAAACTGACACTTATATATGCAGCCTAACTTGCATAATTTAGGCAATTTCAAGTCCACTTAACTATCAGCCAAATTTACAACATCATTCAATATTTCACATTTCTGATGGTATTCGATTGACTGCGGCAAATTATGATAATATAGGGAATTTACACGATGAGTATTATTTAAAGTCCGGCCAAGAATAAAAAATCAAGAAGTTATGTTGTGTGCAATAACCCAAACATAGAAAAATAACAGGAAAGCCCCAAAAAGATATCCCTCAAAAACTATGGATAAAGTTTAAGGGTACGGCCACACGAGCGTTTTTTCCCGCAGCTTTTCTGCGTGAAATCACGCCTAAAATATGGATCACATTGATATTAGTTAGACCGGCCACACGGGGCGTGAATTCACGCGCGTGGAGGGAGAAAGGGCTGCGTCCTCAAGGTCGCCCGCAGACAAATGAGCCGGGGTCCATTTGTTGGCTGATTTTCACGCTGGTAAGGTGGCCACACGGGCGTTTTTTCCCACGCGGGATAAAACACCCATGTGGCCGGCTTTGGCTTGATTTCACGCGGCGTGTTTTCACGCCAATGTGGCCACCCTACCCGCGGGAATTCACGCGGCTGTTTTTCACGCAGAAAGCTGCGTGAAAAAACGCTCGTGTGACCGTACCCTAAGGGATGGGCATTGTTTAAACGGAAATTCGTCTTGTGTAATACAAATATATATTTGTTTCATTTTTTAACTAATTCATCTTTGTGCTACGTGTCCTTGAAAATTGTTATTTTCGTGTCCCTCCTCTAAATTTTTTAAATAGGTCAACGAAAAAATCTATAAAAAAATCATAGTTTTTATTAATTACAAACACAAAACTATTTTTAAGAATTTTTATACACTTGAGAGATCACATCGCTTTATCAAACATTTGTATGATTTTAACATTTTAGAAATGATATATGTATGATTTAATCATAGGAGAGTTGATATCCCTTTGTCAAAAAAATACGTTGGAGTAAGGCCCCACCTATGAACCGCCTCATATTCTTAAGTTATAGTTATAGCTAAAACAAACTATTACATGACCGCCATCTTGCTATGGCCAGGCCTATTGTCCTATTATGCGTGTTAACGAGCTTGTCCTTTTCTTACTCGTAGATTGCCTACGGACCTATTGAATGTTTTTAAACTGCACATTCTTTGCCAAGTTGCTATATAAATAATTTATCCACTCAACTTTATTTGTTTAATTTCTTTTTACTAATAAAAAACGTTACATAAGAGACATGTCATAAGGATTCTTAATATTTAATGAAATTTGGGAAAAACAAAAAAGGAAAAGTGTAGCTGTGTTAGAAAAGTGTACTGTCTTCACTAACAATAAAATCTCGGTGTACGTAAAATGAATCTTAAAAACTAAAATTAAACAGTTTCATTCAACAGTCGGAAAATTAACTGTTGTTCTGCAATGGGGTTTACATTTTTCAGCTAAAATTGACTATGCATGTATTTGTATTTCATTTTGTGAGATCAAGCTGAAACTAGCAGCTTAGCGGTTGATTCAAAACGAGAGTAAAGTTATTAAATGGTTTTTATCTGTGAACCCGGTAACGATAAAACAAGAGGGGGTGGGGGGCGGTTTACAGAGGGGGATGAGAGGGTTATAGATTTGTACTTAGTTTTATTGGCGGCTGCTCTTTGGATCAGTTAAAGGGTACTGCTCCATAAATGATCCTTTTGATTCAGTCGAATCCACCAGTTTGAGTGGCGTAATTTTCTTCCTGAGGCTCGGCCGTTCCATTATATAGCCGAACTAAAGCATCGATCCATCAAATTACTTCAATTACTGCGGCACTTCACTTCACCCCTCTCTCCATTTTATCCGATCTTTCTTGCCATTCCATTTCTAGTGAGCTTCGCCAAATAAAAAACTCCAATAATTAGCCACTTATCGCTTCTCTTTGTAAAAATACAGAAAATTCTTAATATATCGTTAACGTTAACGAGTCCTTGAAGACCAAGTGAGTTTTATAAGGGATAAGGAGCAGTGGATCGCAATTCTCTCCAAATTGGAAGAATGATCGCCCACCAACTAATTTTAAAGACTTTTCCAAAACATCACGTTGTTGCTGAGCAGCACGTTTGTACTCGTACAATTATTGTTCATCAAAGGAACTGAACTTTAAATAAATAATTTGCTGAATTAAGTAATCAAAATATTCATATTAAATGCTTAATCAGGGATCTGAGTACCTTCACAGTGGAGAGCTGTTGAATCTCTTATCAATCAGATCAAGCAGCATCGGGAGCTATCGCTAATTAGATGAGTTCACCCCAGGTCCCAAGGAAAGAGTCAGCAATATCAGGTTTTCCTGAAAAAACGTGCCTGACACTCTCGGTTCTATAAAAATAGAGACATGGTTTACCGACCAATACTTTATTTTACCAAGTTAGTTACGTTCTCCAACCCGGGTTTGTTCGATGAACCCAAACCCAAATATGTGGTCTGTGTCTTCGGGTGTAAATGCCCCCTCAGTCAAAAAACAAATTATTAATCAAATAACTCGTAAGAACCGACGATTCATAGAGGACAGACCAGTAAGTAGATAATTGGAAACAGGTCTTTTTTATTATCTAATTAAGTGGAAAAAAAAAAAAAATCTCGTACAATTTAAAAATTGACGCTCATCCCAATATGTACTTGATATGTGTGTGCTGTACGATCAAAGATTGCTAAGTGGATATGCTGTACGATCAAAACAACCTCAATTTTTTTTTGTAAGCCAATATAATTTGAGACACACGACACACTCCTGACATATAGGGGTATCAGTCATACAGAGGTCTTTTCCTAATAGGTGGCTCTTTATCTGGAAGGCGCAGGATGGTGATGATAACGATAACTAATTTCGTTCGGCATGACGTATCTCTCTGCACCTATCCCTTGGTAGTTAGACCTACTACCAGAACTAAACTTGACTCAACCACTTCATGTTCTAAAGTTACATTCGAGTACTATAGAACTATTAACTTGACTACTTCATTACTCTATACGCGTAAAGAACTATTAACTTGACTCAAATACTTCATTACCCTAGTGCTTGTTATTATATGAGTACTGATTGATTTATTTATGTTTTATATTTGCTTAACTGTGGTGGAAAAAGAGTGAGCCTGGTTGAAGGCACCAAAATAGTGTGTGCGCATGTGCGAACTGCATTGTGTACATCCTAATAAATCATAACCCTTACATTCTTCCGCTGGTCACTCTCCGTGCTGTTCATACCGCTTTATTGTGACACCGCCAAGTTATATACCGCAACAGGAGCCACTGAAGATCATCAGAACAGAGCAGGAGATCCAGATAAACGGAGAGAAAGAATAGAAGAGAGAAAACTACCCTCGTCCGCTGCATTAACACCATATCATGCTGCCTCATAGCGCTACCGCTGAGAACCCGCTCTTCTAGACTTAACCATGCACGTAACAACCATCTTACCTCAATTATTATTTTCACCACATTTACTCTTATATTTTTTTTACGTTAATTATATATTTACAAAACCTATACAGTCCTACAGTTCAATTATTTTGTACAACCCGCCTTGGTTGAGGTTCCCAGCCTTTAAAACTAAGCCAGTTCCTCACCAAGTACTAAAGGACCATTTCTACAAACGAGTTCTAAAGAACTTTTACTTGACAACACTATTCCACTTCTTATAGTTGCATTCGAGAACATAACATATTCTATTAAGGCAGCCCGAAATATGTATTAGATTCAACTTTATTGGACTTGCACAGACCAACTTATAAATTAATTTAAAAGTAAATATTGCATTTTTATACAATAAATTCTAGAATATTACTGACACGTAAAATGAAAAAAACTGTTTGATTCAGCCAAACAAATATTGCTGTGAGTCAAGTCATATCTATCTATATTATTAAAAAAGTTTTGTAAACAAACGAGTTCAGAGAGAGAGAGTGATATATAATGGTTTGATAAGAGTGCGTTAGGAGATAAGGGGGAGAAAGGTAAACAAACAAGTTCAGAGAGAGAGTGATATATAACTGTTTGATAAGAGTGCGTTAGGAGATAAGGGGGAGAAAGGGTTAGGCCGGGAGGAGAAATTGGAGGTTCTCATAGAAAATAAAAGGTTTCGAGCGGAATGATACGGGGAACTGTGACGTCATTCTCGAGACAATAAACAAAAACACGGGACGGTTGGCACAGTGTAATAAAAAAAGCGCATTGTTTGTTTACATGCCTTAATCAAAAATTGAAAGCTTTCAATACACAACAAATCAAAAATATAATATGAATAAAATTTTCAGCTACTATTTTGATAAGTTATTAGATCTATTTAAAGACCAACAAATAAAAAAAACCCTTTACTTATATCGGTACCAAACAAAAATGTAATGTTAATAATTATAATGTTTAGTTTTGATAAAATTGTCTATCACTTCTTAGATAAGTTATTATTATATATTTGAACTCCATCAAATCAAAACAAACCATTATTTTTGTTGGTAACAAATAAAAAAATATGTGAACGCATTAGAAGTGGACAATATTTATCTTGTATCTATTTTTATTATATCTATTTCTTATAATTTATTTAAATTATACTTTATAAAGTAAGTGCGTGGAGGTGGATTTTCCTCCTAGCCCCTGGTCTGGTACGTGCTGCCACCTAGTAGCGGAATTGTGAAGAACGGCTTGGATCCGACGGGCGCATCTTCATTCTCTTCCTTCCGCCGCGAGACGTGAGACAGAGTGCAGTACCGCTTAAACCACGGCTATCGTTAAACCGCATTTATTAATCCCCGCATAATTATTAATTATTTTTATTTTATCGTTCATTATTATTATATGTGCATCAACTCCGACATCTTACAAGCTTTTCCCGGACATCCAACACACCGCCGCTGCAGTATCAGGTTAGATTTACTTACCGCTTACTTATATATCTTTTCTGTATTTCATTTTATCTTCTATCTGTTTAAAACCAATATATATTATACCATACAGTCCATTTCCCTCAATCCGCCTAAATCAAATTTCAAACCAGCAAAATTGGATACCTCCCTTACCTCCTAAAAGTTTAGGAAAAGGTGGTCCA
>KZ651893.1:9830-22601 GCA_001010745.2 Gerris buenoi
AATAATAATAATAATAATAATAACAAATAAATAAATAGTCTGGCAATTAGTGTGGCACATAGCTACCTCGCATCCAATCATGGACTTCATTTATGCCATGCTTTTACAATCCAATATTGTCTAATTCAATTAATTTGTTTCCCCCTTCTAAAGAATCTTTCAAAATTGTTAGAATATTTTACATGAATAAAAGTTAGCGGTCTATATTTCTTACAAACAATATCTAAATTCCTCAAAAAACATCCCGTTAACTTCGGCAAGCTTAATACTCAATACAATATTGAGTTGTAAAGCTTAACGTCAATGAAATGATGACAGGATGCGAGGAAGCTATGTGCCACACTAATTGACAGTCTATTTTCTTCAACGTTATTTTAATGTTATTAACGTTTTCATTATTAAATATTCTCTGCATCCTCGATATTATCAATGTTTTGATAATGTGAAGTATAAAGTGTGGATATACCGTCAACAAGGATAATAGTTCTAACACTCTATAATTCTAAAATATATGTTTTAGAATTATAGTATGTATCCTTGGGTTTTGAATTATCAAAATTCAATATTTATTTATATGTAGAATAGCATGTATAAATATATACCAACTTTTTTAATATATTTTTATTTCCTACTAGTAGCTGTATTGTGTGGTCTTTGCTACGGTGTGTTGGATCATAGACCTAGTTGTTTGGACTGTCTTGCTTATCCTCTTCTTCCCATACTTATTTTTTCGATTTTGACGAAATTTGGCATAAATTTTCAGAAAAATCAACAACGAATTTTGGCTCCAAATTTGAGGGGCGCTATTCTTTAAATGATGGTTCAGGCTTGGCTCAATCACCTTCTTATGTAAACCCTTTGCTTTTCCCTTTATGGATCAGATTTAATAAACCCTTTTATTTCATTTTGCTTCCGAGTTCCGAGCTTACCGAAGGTAACCGGTTCTTCGATTTAAAAAATTCCTAGACAGAAATCCGTTTCAGACATCAGGGGACATTTTCGGTTCCGTGTCTCCATGTCGGTCTGTCGTTCTGTTGCTCAATTTTTGCGAACTACCATATCTTAAAAACTACATGTCCGATTTTATTGATATTGGTATGTTCCCAATTAATTAGTCATTGATGGTCACAAATATGTTTCACCCTTACGCGCTCATTTTTTTCTCTTCCAAAATTGAATAGTTTGTCGAAAGTAGCCCGCAGATTAGACCCATATTTATTTCTGCAATCTTTAAATTTTGCTAAATTGATACTTTAATTTAGGTGAACAAAATCAAAACAATTTTGGGACATTAATTAAACGGGAGAAACAATTAAATAAATTAGGCGTTAATGCCACGTAAAAGCTTAAAATTAATAAAGCAAGGATGCAGGGAAGTTTTGTGCCATAATAATTGACAGTCTATTTCTATAATTATTATTTTTTTTTAAATTTTGTGACTGTAAGTATAAATGAAGGTTTTTAATATTAATATTTTATTTCTGTTTATTTCTATTTCTATCATAAATAGCGAAAACTAAAAAGTAGCAGAAGGGAAATATAAAATATAACTATCCATACCATCTAAAACCCTTTAACAACTGAAGATTGTCACGCAAATATTCTCAGAATATTATTTTTTATTTCTTGTACTTATTTCGGGGTTCAATTCACTATTTATAATTTTAAGATTTGTCAAACAAAATAAGAACTTTTGCTACAAGTTAAATTACCAAACGGATTAAATGAAAATATAATTTTTCGTAGGTTAAACGGAGTCGGCTTAGGCTTAGAGGTTTTCCATCTAAAAACTTTTACTTTCAACTTCTAATAGTTATAATTTATTTCATTCGCTCTTTCGTTGAGAAATAATTTATTACTTCTGCAGCAAAACTTATTTATTTATGTTATCATTCCTTTATAACTTTTTATTATAAAATATAAAATGTTACAAAAGGTAGAGAGTTAGCGCACTTACATCACAACCTATAGTATAAACATTATATATTTTGATGGTTCGAACCCTATGGAGATGAGATATGTTTTACACTGATGATTTTACTCGAATGGTAAGCGTACTTGCTTCACATAATGTTGTACAAACATATCTGCCAATGGTTCGAATTCCAGGGTGGTGAGATATGTTTCTCATTTTTTAATAAAAATAATTATAGGTTTACAAATTACTTCACTTATTTTAAGTAGGCCACGAGCTTAACGGCTCGTAGAATTTAAAGTAGGTACTAGCTGGATTCCCAGGCTTCACTATGGACTTTCGCTAAGCGATATGGATAAAATATAATTTACACTAAATCCCTTAAGAGTAATTTATTTGATTACTCAAATGTTACCCCCCCCCCCTTGTACTCTCTCTTTGCTTTTTACTAAGTTTTTATATTTGCACTGCATATTGTGCCGAAGTATTTAAAATATCGCTTGTTCTTATTTCCGTCCTGCAAGTAGATATGGCGGAAGTGGTGGAGAAATAATTTTTTAGGTTAGGTACATTTTTTACACCCGGGTAAAGGTTGAGGTCGAATGGCGCCTGTCTGGCTAATCCATTTGCGTCTGTCTTTGTAGTTTGTTATTTGACAAAATAACAGACCTGTTTTCAAATAGGTTTATGACCCTGCAATTTTTTCTTGAAAATGGGCGACAGCCATTATAAAAAAGATAGTTGGTTATCCTTTAATTCCTTCGGTACCTAACGAAAACGTTGGGCTGTATCAAAAGATGTCAACCTGACTCTATTTAAAGCTATGCTCTTCAGTTAACCTTTGGTCTACCTTCTTCCTTTATTTCCTTTTCTATTGTTCTCTCCTGGCCGGGATTCCTTATCCCCTGTAGATTCATCCCAGAACCCGCATTCTGTTTTGGATCATGCTCTTCAGTTCTCCCAAGTATGTGTCTTGCCGAATCACTAGCTCACCTCGAATTGTGTTAACTTAACAACTGCTATGTTATGAATTATATAAAGGCGTGTTTTACTTTAAAAAAAAATATCTTATTGATGCGAGCGCAAGCAAGTTTCTTACATTTAACAAACTACCCGGAAACTTGAGACGATAACTTGACCGATTTTAGTGGAATTCGGTGCACATGTTCATTTTACCAATGTCCAAGACGAGTTCGTTGCTGAATTTGAATTTTTGCTATTTTAGAAAGTTCAAAATACTATTGTTAAATATGATAATAATTCTCCAGAGACATTGAGTACGTTGATTTTTTATGAATTAAAGAAAAGCAGTTATATTCTGTAGCAAGTAAACGTGATAAAAAACAATTTAATTGACATTTATTATCTAAGATAGTGCCGAAGGGTGAAAGGAATAATTAATCATAATGAAAATTAATAACTTATTTGTGTAGATAATATTGTAAAGCAAGTATTAGCTATTATTATTAATATGAAAGATAAATCTCACTATATCGATTCTATTATGACGCACTTATTTGTTATTTAAAATTTAAATTCTATTCAAAATAAAGACAATAGATTGTGTAAATGAGATCTATTGTTTATTTATTTTTTAGTGTCGTTGAATACGTTTGTTTAAGAAATTTACGCTGGGTTGGCATCTATTAAAAAACACACGACTGACATGTGTATATTTGGTCTCGGCCTTCATTGGATATTTATGGACACAAATTCTAAATTTGGCGAAATACGTTTGGAACTAATCCGAGCCTAGTTTTATGATGTTATTAGTTAAGGAACTTAAACTTACTACCAACCTATCTAAAAGAAATGTTAAAATCACCAAGTAATGGAACAGTTTTGCCACCTTCTACTCAAATTTACAATTTTTCCCAGTCAAATAATTAATTTTCATAACTCGTTTAGGTTCGGGTCGGTAAGGGTAAACAATTAATCTTAAACTATGTTCGTCTTAAACGATGATCAAAAACGGCTATATTTTGCCTCCATCGAGGCATATATGTGCTTGAAATATATATATTTACACATCAAAATCGAACATAGATTAACCACAATAAATTAAATTAGCTGATTGGCGTACAAACATTTTTTTGTTTTTACTTGCATTAATGAATTGTATTGGTCGTTTGTGTTTTTTGCGCACATTCTCTATTTTATTAAATATATATATANAAGTATATATATATATATATTTATATATATATATAATGGCATATGGCATAAGTAACAAAATATAGAAATAATTTAACAAAAACGGACGAAATCATATGTTAACTATGGAAGTCAACGGTCTGTCAGTGAGGACAGGTAATGCACTGGCACTTTGTACTGTTATATAAAATCATCTTCAGGTTCAAACGGGATTGTGACTCTTTCGAACCCAATTAAAAACGTTCAAGGAAACCTTCCTGTTAATGTGTGACGATTGAGCTTTACTGTGTGTGTGTGTTGTACTAACCGGAACTTGGCTTTGGCTGAGGATCGTTTGGATTGTACTATAAAAGATTAGTAAACGAGTTTGGAGGACGGTATAAAATACAGTAACCAGTTAGGATGGAAAAATTGTTCCAAAACTGTTAACACTATAATAATTTAAACAAATAGTCGTTAAGATCACGGATGTCGCATTTTGAACCATCAACTTAGTCGGACGTGTACGTGTTTATACGGACATCAAGGTCCAGACGTTACCTTTTGCACAACCTTTTACCTTTTGTTGTAAGTATTGAAAATATTGAAGTATTGAAAATGTTGCAATTTTTAGAGTGTCAACATGGTGCAGAGATATCCGTATATTTAGCATAGTTTTAGTGGCATCGTCATGGAGGAGGTACTTCTCTGGTTAATTTTGGCATGCTGTCTTGTTAAGTAATAAACTCATACAAAGAAACTAAGAAACAAAATGAATCGACAAACGGCGCCACCGTCTGCATGCGCCGACTTGTCCGCCCAGTTCAAGGCTTTCTAGCTTAGATTTCGCTGCAACTGTACCGTCTTCGTGCCGGTTTCAAAACTGTGCACTTTTCCTATCTACACGCATCGTTTTATCTGCAACTTGTTGAACTGTGCAGACAAAAGGTTGTGCAAATCGTAGCGTCTGGACCGGTCTTTAGCGGCAGCAGCAAAGTTACCGATCTCATTTTACATTCAATGTATTTTACTGTTCCGCTGAATTCCTCTGAACGCTATTGGTGCCAATACGCATTCTCTACTATAGCCTAAAGTGGCCCAATATGATTGCAGCTTATAACAGATATAATTTAAGTGTTTAAACACAAATTCTTTTCTCGTTTTATTTAAAATCGACATTTTCTGTGGCAATAAACTAACACTCTACAGCAGTGGTTCACAACCTGTGGGTCGCGACCCCCAAGGGGGTCGCCAAAGTCTGCTGTGTAATTGATGAATCTGAAGAGGAAGGTGAAATAAATGAATATTTGAAAGAAGAGATTAGTGAACATCTCGAATCCCTTGAAAACGAACTCCAACGTTACTTCCCTGAGCTGGAAGAAGATAAAACAACATAAACACAAAATCTATTCTCTGCTTCCAATGATGCATTCCTGATGAGATACAAAATGCATTTTTGGATTTGCGAAATGATTCCTTGGGACGTAACTTTTTTATCAAAAAATCGCTCATACAATTCTGGTGTGGTAATTCGTAATTCTGGTGTAGCAATTCGCGGGTCACTTGGCTTTTATAAAAAGGGGTCGCAAAACAAAAAAGGTTGGGAACCACTGCTCTAGCTAGAATAGGGTGGGAGATATCCAAGATGTCAGGGACGGACGGACGAACTATCAATATCAAAAGGGTTTCTAGGATGACCTTGAAACCCTAAAAAGGACCATAATAAGGCCTAATTGCATTACAAGCAAGCACTATCTGCCTACTACCACTGCCTGCCTACTGCACTATCTGCCTCTTGCAGTACTATCTGCCTAGAAGTAGTACTAAGGACTTACCATTACTACTACCTTGTATACTTAGCAAAACTCTCTATTGCTAATGCCACTGATATTATGGTGGATAGTGAAAATGGGAAAGTTGCTTAAACAGACACGTAGCATCAGAGAAAAGTTGCTCTTTCACTAGAATTGTGCGGGAGACAAGTGTCTAAGGTACGTCAACACTTTCCAAGGTAAGTAACCTCCCCTCTAGATTGGATATTGCTTTATTTCATTTCAATCTATTTATTCTGAATTTTTAAAAGGNGCGGGAAAATTTTGTGGGAAACGATTCTATTGGTCCCCCATGTTGAATGCAACTTCAGAAAAAAATGCTATACTCTGCCCCTGTTCCACAAAAAAAATATAACATGGCAATACTGATATTCCCTTTTTATAACCCCAAAACTACCTCCACGTTTGTTTTTCTCTATCTGGTTCTTGTTGAACTCTAATCTTATAGACTGTAGTTCCTCTAAAGACAAGTATTATGTCTACTGTCTACGAAAAATTAACTTCACACCTATTTATCTACCTCTATCCCGAATCACGGCCATCGCATCGCCTGCTTTCCTCAAGCTGACACAACACGTACCTGTTTTCTGAATCTAAGTCTTAATTGGAAGTAGCGGCTAAATTAATCTCTGGCTATGCAATATAAATCTGCAACCAACGCTAGCCAAAATTCGGCCTCTGTGAGCCATACAATATTTCTCATAGTGGCCTGATTTTGGCTGGCCCATATTGGACGGCCTTGCTAAGCATTCATTTTCCTATCTATCCATATTCTGTTTTAGTATTGATGTTACATACTTTATTGTTATAACGTTACCAAGTGTTGCTAGATAACGTATCCGCATTGTATTTGTTTATTTATCCACTGTGAAGTACAAGAGGGGAAAAGCTGAAACGATCTCTTTTGTAGCTTGTTTTGATGAATAGCTTGGTTGAAAGAGTGATTGAATGAGGTTGGCTTGGCGTAGAAACGGAATGAATGTCCTGGAGTAATAAATAGTGTAGGCCATTAAACAAGGTTCGATCAAACAATCCGCTATATCCATGGAACAAATAATCTGTTGTTGTTATATTAATCATTTAACTCATCTTAAATACCTCAACCATTCTCATCTTTTAAAGCGTTTACCAGTACCATATAGAGTCGGAAATTTTCTAATCATCCACCAATTAGAGCGTTGATGGAGATCATTTTACCGCACGGACTAATGACCGATTACTAATGGATTTTATACTCACAGTATCTACCTAATAAATGAATTCCAATTCCTCACTCCAGTTCCGTTCGCTACCTTTGATTAATTTTATTATATTATAATGTGGGGTTTATATAAAGAGCAGTTTAATCTCATATTTGAAAATTCCATCTTGATTTTTTGAGCATCAGTGGATTTGATTTACACGTTTTATGTTATCCTGAGTCAAAAAAAAGTAAAAAGAGGTTCTAAATGCGTGTCTTTCTTTGATTTGTCATCTGTAGTTATTGAAGACGCTTAGCCTACTAATACTAAGCTAATTCGTTGGCTAAATATTGCCTCTAAATATGTACTTCTAACCCTAACCCCTGATAGCGTTATTACTTTTTGTTGTTATCGTTCATTTTAATGAAACGAGATTAGATCTATTAATAATCAATATCCGTTCATTCAGATCCATTCATTTGAGATACGGTTTACTAATAATTTTTATGAATCAGGTCGCTTGTTCGAGAATAACCCATATCTTTATGGATAATAGCTTTAGATTTTGAGTTAAGTTTGCAGATAGCTTTAAGCTTAAAAATTTCAAAGAGTTACTTGAGTCACGTGAAATGGTGTCCCTGAAGTCAGAAGTAAGGCAGTAGAAGTTTTGCAGAAAATTTCCAACTCTATATGGTACTGGTAAAAAAAAGGCGATGTTTCAAACTCAAATGTTGCATTTTTACTATCAAGGTTAAAAACTAATCTGGTTATTGCGAAGCCTCTGAAAGACCTATTTACGTGACAGTATTGTATAGAATCATCTATTCTTAACAATGCAACCCAGAGGAAGTAATTTTGTTCGCTCAAGCGACTATACAATTACACTTGATTTTTTCTCTCATCTCCGTTTTAAAAACATTTTTAGTCAAATCCAATTGTTAATGAAGAGGTCACCCAGAAGCAGATTACTTCCGTTGGCACTTGCCAGGTTGGAGTTCCGGGTTCGATTCTCGAATCTAGCGATTGTGCCCACGTTCGGCGTTCACCCTGTATCACGAAATTTATACGGATTGCGGGTTGCTATTTGTTTGCCATATTATACCGCTCATGGAGCTACATAATATTATTATAAGGTTGACGCTTGGCCCCATGTCATCCACCACTTTACCACTAAATATAGTTTAACTGATCTGTCACTTATGCCTCGAATTACATTAACTGTTTGAGAATAAAGAAAAAGATTCCGACAGTCTGTCCCAAACAAGAGTTAGTGTGTTGACAGCGCGGGAAAAACTAGCAAATGGGGTTTGAAGCCAATGAGAGCTCGAGATTTTCCCGGACAAAAGGTCGGGTCAACTAGGCAAAGTTGTTTTTTCCCTCAGAGAGGTTGGCCAATCTGTATGTCACTCGATTTACCGCGCTGTCAACGCAATAACTCTCGTTTGGGACACACTATAGTGCCCGACAGTAAATGCGAAACCACGTTGGTGCGGTATAATGTTTACATTTTTGCTTCCGAGCTTACCGAAGGTAACGGAAGCATTGTGTTCACTTTTGGGAACAAAAAAGTTTTATGTCTCCGATTTTAAAAATTCCAAGACAGAAATCTGTTTCAGACATCAGGGAAAATTTTTGGCTGCGTGCCTGTCTGTCTGTCTGTCAGTCTGTGTGTCCACGAATCATGAAACGTGCGACGATAACTTGAGTAAATGTCGACCGATTTTGATGAAATTTGGTAGACATGTTAATTTTACCAGTACCCGCAGGACGAGTTTATTGGACAACGTTATCCGTTCAAGCGTTCACACGCAACGCTCGCGTAAACGTGAACTTGAAATTTAAAATTGGAATTTTAGGTCGCGAAAAAAATCAAACTTCATCTATTCAATGAGACAAACATTTTTTTTCGAATGCAATTTTTTAGTAAACCCAACAGCGACACCCCTATGATGTGATCGCTAATAGTTTTTAAACAATAAACAATGTATCAATAAAGTAATATATCGTTAATGTTGATATAACAATAAAGTACATGATAGGATGCGAGGAAGCTATGTGCCACACTATTTGGCAGTCTATTTTAGATTAATTTGGTTTAAAGAGAAAAAAGTAATTACAAACAATTAAATTAAACAGTCTGAAAGTCTGTGTTCTTAAATTTTAGGGTGAAATTCTTGACTAAACATAGACTTAGAAATGAAAATATCACAATAATAATACTCGTTGTATGTTGTTTGTCAGCTGATAATAGCCCACTTATTTAGTTCCATGTCGGAAATAAATTTTTTTAAATGATAATTTTTTGTACACTCATAAAAGTTCTATAGATTGTAAATAAATGTGTATATGAAATGTTTATCTTTAAACTAAGAGTATTTATGATATCAATATAATTCAATATTAAAACGTCCTCCAAAGATTGTGAATTCGACAAAATAAATAAAACATCGGATACTCTTTATCGATTCTTCAACAAGCTAGAATTATTAACTTTTAAAAACTTCCTTTTTTTACTTCTTTATAACTTTCTTAATAGTACTGAACAAAAATCGATTGTAATTGCTGGTCTACTTTTAGAAAAATATTTATTTTTAGCAGAGAAATAGTGAGTATGGGAAGTCTCTATACTCTATAATGGGATACTTCATCCTACTTTTACACTTTCAATAATAACAGATAATGTTATCAATTTTTTAAATGCAAGGTCAAAACGTATATTGATTATAAAAGCTCCTTGTTTTTATTAGTCAGGTTTTTAATGCGCAATAAAGAAAACTAGTAAACTTTATTTTTCTAAAGTGGCAACAATATTTTTTTTTATTTTCCTACGTGTGTAGTGTATTTAAGGAGATTTTTTTTTTTCGGACGATGTATACAATTAAAAAATAGTAAATTTTATCTCTAAAACGCAGCAACACTGCTTTTTAGAGTCTCGTAGATACTTGATACTTCTTGAAGCCCTTATGGCGAGAGTGATATGTCTTTTATGTCACTCTTTAGTTCATATATCCCGAACCTGAATGCGTGATTCGCAAAAATGTGGTGAACTTAAATACTTTAATTTATTTCCTTTATTCTTTAAAAAGAGACGATTTTGGATTTGAACAGCTGATAATTTTGACCGGGGGCGGTCCTGTTTTTTACAACCAAAAAAGCCAAGATGGATATTGTAATTAGTGGCATAACTATGGGCCCGAATTGCGGGTGGACCCTTGTGCCAAGGGGCCCCCAAATAAAAAAAAATATGAGTGAGGCTCTCATCTCACGCATTAGAAGTGAAACTTGAGTTCTAGAATGCATTGCTCTCTTTCATTTTTTGACGAATTTATTATTTCAAGATTGACAAAAATGGTTGTGGGAAATTTAATTGAAAAAAAATAAAGAATGTTTATATATGTGTATATAACATTTATACCATATTATCATTTATACCAGTGGTTCTTAACCTTTTGGTAACCACGGCCCCCTTAAAATCTCCAAATATAATGTATATAGTACCTAAATACCTTTCGCGGCCCCCCTCGAAATGATTTGTTATTGCTGCGATAAGGCAACCACATTTATTCCAACAAAAATTACTATAAGGCAACCACATTTTATTTCAATAAAAATAAATATTTGTTTTGATTTGAGGTCTTTAAATAGATATAATAACTCATTTAAATTAATTTAATTAGTTTTTATTTTTTTCTTGTAAGTATACAATTAAGCCCTTTGCCATAAACCCAAACAATAATCTAATTATACTACATCTAATATTACGGTTATATACCAATTTTGTGTATCCTCTAATCGGTAATATAATTGGAGCAGTGGATAGCGCGTTTGACTCATATACCGGAGGTCAATGGTTCGCATCTCTCCTGAGTGAAAGATTTTTTACAGATAAATCTTTCACCAGGATTAGTCTCGGAACACAACTTCCGTTTCATTTCTTCCGACACACAAATTTCATTACAATTGATCTGTAAAAATGTTGGAATCTTGGACGAGTCTCGAATCGCAAACTTCGTTACATGAGGTCCCCTTAAGAAAAAATTCACTCTACCGCCGCCAAAGAAGTTTCACTTCAAAAAACATGAAATTACTATCTTTGTACCAATGTTGGTAGGGGCCCCTTTAAACCATAATAAAAACTAACTTCAAATTATATTTCTATACTATTGTAAGGGGACACCATTCAGTTTTGAACGCAAATGTTTTGTTATTTTTTTTTTTTTTTTTGCGAGGGGCAATGCCCTAGCTAAGTTTGGGAGGCGGCACTGGAATTTTACAACCAAAATGGCAAGGTGGATATTGTGATTATTAGGATATTGTGGCATAACTATAACTATAACATGAAACTACTATTTTTGTATCAATGTCGGTAGAGACCCCTTAAGAGCATAATAAAATTTAACTTTGAATTATACTTCTATACTATTGTAAGGGGACCCCATTCAGTTTTGAAAGCAAATTTGTTTTTTTTTTTGTTTTTTTTGTTTTTTTTTTTGGCGAGAGCCCCTAATGTCCTAGCTAAGTTTGGGAGGCAAAGTTTATTCACTCAACGGAAATTAAACAGACACAAATACAAAACTTAACTCAACAGTACATAAATGTATTTGAAATTCGTCCCCACCAAACATCTTTTCCTGTTAGGACAAACTTGCCCTAAGGAATCCATAAAACTCATCTTTTTGCACTTACAATATATAATGGAATAAAATAAAAAAGAAAATATTAATTCATTTATGAGAAGTACAACTTACCTCTGCTAGACAGCGCTCCTTAGCCTATTTACACAGTATAATAGCTTAAATTTTTAGTAATTCCATTTTATATAAGTCCATATCATAAGTTATAAATAATTTTAGAATAATAATTTACAACGAACAACGTAATTTATAATTAAAATTGGTGGTAAAAATAATTGAATGTTATCAATATTACATTTTGTTTTAATTTGTATATGAATTAATTAGTTCAATTGAGGAAGTTATGAATGTATTGTCGACCTTGAAATTTTTTTATTGATATATTTTGTTGACACTTATAGTTTTGTATATGTATAAGAAATACTTGAAATAATTTAACTTTAAATACGCGATTTTTTTTTAAAGAAGAAAATGTAATTTAATAGACCGATTTTCGTGTTATGTAATACATGACTTTCTGCTATAAAGAGAAATAAAATTTTGAACAAAAATTAAATACTACTCTTGTAAGTTTGTTATATTTTAATTATTTATTGTAATAAGTTCCCTAAGAATCACTTAGTATTTTAGTATACAGGACTCGAGATAAAATGTCATTACGAAACTGGCGGTGAAAACTAAAAAAATGTCGAGTAAGCATATGCGCCCATTTCTCAAGATATCAATTTATTACTTTATTAAGTGTTTCACGGAAATTTTCACAAAATGCCTAATATCTCAAAAACTAAATGAGATAGAGAAATTGGGCTAAGGAACAATTTTCAAAAGTATAAAAAAAACCTTTCAGAATTACTCATTTATTTCTAAATTATCAGCTGTTAAGCATCTTTTAAGTCCTGTTACATTTTTTAAATTTTTGGTAGTTTTATTACTACGGAAACATTAAATTTTTAAATAATCCAAATTACAATTATCAATAACTACGGGAGACATACAGAGAAAAATACACCCCCGCACCGGGAATCGAACCACGGGACCTCTGTTTACCGTACAGGTGCTCTTACCATCTGAGCTAT
>KZ651893.1:22929-37940 GCA_001010745.2 Gerris buenoi
TGGTAAGAGCACCTGTACGGTAAACAGAGGTCCCGTGGTTCGATTCCCGGTGCGGGGGTGTATTTTTCTCTGTATGTCTCCCGTAGTTATTGATAATTGTAATTTGGGTCCTGTTACATTTGAAAATTTGGCATTTTTAAAATTCGTCCTCGAAATTCCTGAGCTTTCTACTCTTAATTGAAGGAGGATAGAAGTGTGGCGATTTCAGGAAAAACTTCTGTTTTTCATAAGCTTTCAAATGGTGTAATTGAATTATGAGATCAAGGGACTAGTTTTCGAATTATGGTGGATTAAACGTTACCATACCAGACGTGAAGTTTTTTGGTCAGGATCACAATCAATTCTTTCACAAATGCAAAAAAGGTTTCCCCGAACGAAATCACAACACTTCGGGTTCTTATAAAAAATTTGACGTTGAACATAAATGTTCCTATAAACATGGATCCGGAGCAGTTTAATTTTTTAGATATTCGCAAAAAATATTTAAAACAAAAACCATCACTTTTTGGCGTTTATTCTTACAATTCTCATATACTGCGCTTTTTACCATAATACTCCTTGAATCAAATCTTGTAGAGAGTCCAATAATAGTATATTATGTTACTAGGCTGTAAAGTCTCGCTTCGCTCGACAGTAAATGTAATTGCCGCGGTAAAGAAAAAACACTTCACAGTCGTGTAGCATATGCTATTTTTTCCGAGGTAGCAGACAATGAAAAAACATTAAATATTAATCAATAATAATATGATAATAACAAATTTTAGTACATACTAAAGTTTAAAAAAAAGAAACCTTAAAAACAGGTTACACTAAGTTTTTTAAAAAAACAAAAACACTATAAGAATGATCACTACACATAATAATAAATGACTACACTATAAGAAATGATAAATAAAACGCATTGACATCTAGAGGATTTTAATCGTACTAACAATCTTTTCTATAAAGATTGCAGCGCTAAAAACGGAAGTTTTGATAACTACCAGCCAGAAAATAAAAAAAATTTCTTCCTAGGACGTAAAAAAATTTTTTCTTTACAGCTGTAGGAGATAATGAAAAGATTTTAAAAAGTCCATGTAATGAAAAAATGGATTTTAGTTATGTTTTTTAGGCTCAAAAGTTAGTATTTCACAGCCTACCTTGGAAGAAACTAATTTTAGCTCTCTACATCAAAATCCTTTATAATTGAGCGTTGTTGGAGATCACCTTAATAAAACGACTAAAAAATTTGGTGGGGACGTAGAATTTTTAAATTTCGCTAAAATCAGGGGTTTGTTGTACAGAGCTGGGATTGATAACAGTCAACGAATTTTTTTCTCTTTCATGTAACTTAACGTTAGAGGTTTATTAAAATTAACATAAACATAAAATGTAGCACATCATAAAACAGATCGATTATTAAAAATAATTAACATTAACGCGGCGCATCATGTATAAAAAAAAGTGTAATAACAGAAAAATTGAAAATATAATCTCTTAAGACTCCCCAGGTTTGTTCCTTGGTTGCATTGCTATATCTACTTTAGCCTGCCTACATTTACAATTAAAAAAAAATAATAATAATAAATTTGATTATTAATTAGTCTCTTCACGTGAGTTATTTTTTTTTTAATTTTATTGTTACAGTGATGGCTTTCTAAATCTAACTGAATTCGACGCCATCTGCCGAGCCCTGTTTCGCAACGACCGGGGGAAAATTTACGGATTGCCAGACGATCAACTTGAAGAAGTTTTCGAATTTTTCGACGAAAATAAGGTAACTTTTAAATCTAAGAGGACTACAAACAAATTATAAATGACATTTGCCGTATTATTTTAGATATATAGTTAAAGGTGGAAAGTCGGGGTTCAGTTCCCCAACTAGTAGAATTATTTTAACAGTTAAACATATAGGGAAGTCCAAAAAAATCATCCTTAAAAATTGGAGTTAATATTGGATTACTTGTTTGGATCATATAGGTGAATGAAAATAATTAACAATAAGTCAATTAAAAAAAAAAGGTTATATTTCGCCCTTACGGGCATCAAAAAGTTTACATTATAAAAAACGTTTTACATTAACAAAAAACGTTAAACATTAAAATAAAAAACAACGTTTAAACAAAAAACGTTTTACATTAATAAAGTTATAACTCACACAAACTAATAAAAATCAACAAATTAAATCACTTTACAAAATAATTAGCTATTTACTAACCTTTAAGCCTTGTTTGAGTTTAAATTTACATGGTAAACACAATATATAGGGTGTAACAATTTTTAAAAAAGGAAATATACATTTTTTTTTTTTAAATGATCCTCAGATCATCATTGTCTCACTGAGAACCTACCACTAACAACATAATTGTATGAGAGGAAGAAAAGAAGAAGAAAAAAAATAAAAACATAACAAAAAATAAATAACAAAAAATATCCCTAAAACAGGGTTGTAACATTTTTTTTTTTTATAAACATTTAGGGTACCTGTTTTATTTTACTTAATAATTTGGGCTAAAATAAATAAATTAAAAATTCAACAACAATTAAAATAACAAGTGACAAAAACAATAGTAACTTTAACAGTAATTTTAAAATGTTATTTCATTGATTAAACTTTGGTAAAATTTATTAAATAGTTTTTTGTCAGTTTTAAAATTCATTGAATCATTTTATTTTGCTATGTGAAAAGCTTCCAGGTATTTTCTTTTTAAATTATTATTCTCTTTATCTATTATTTTTGCATTTTCAAAATTAATTGAACAATCTGTATTTTTAACATGGATGGATAATGCACTATTTTCATTTTTCTTACTTACATCATATTTATGTTGTTTCAATCTATTATTAAATGTCCTAAGTAATTCAAAGTTATCAAAGGTGCAAACTTGTAAGAATTATTCTTCAACTGGAGTTAATATTTTTTTTTAATGTAGGGTAGGGTGTTGAAAGAGGAGGAAACACTAAAACCAAATATATTAGTAAGTTTTACGGGTTTTGTTGATGATTATAAATTTGTAGTTATCTTTTTTAGGTTATTAGGGTTTTAATTTATTTTACGCATGGTTATTATTAACAGTACCGATATTAATTTGTGTTAGTAGTTGAATAGATATTAAATATAGCGAGCATTAGCCAATTGGTATATCTTCATTCCAGTTTCTAAACGACTAAAAATATTAAAAATACATATTTCAATTTCATATGTTACATTTCAGGATGAGAAATTAGATAGAGATGAATTCGCCTACTGCTGGAATAACTGGATAAAAACTGTAAGTCTTTTCACTAAATTATTACATTACGAAAATTCTATGGAGTAACAAACATAATTAATTATTGATTTAGCCCGTTCGTAATAGGTTTTACTCGTGTATATAATATCAGGTTTGAACAAAAACCAGTTAGTAATTTACATTATATAATAATTAATTTAATTTGTTTGTTTATTCTAACATTCAATATAAACAGTGTTGCTGTATTTGACAGATAATGACGAGTATTCTTATTGCAATTTATGTAATTAAAAATGTTATGTAAAACAATCTTCGATAATTACATATTTGTAAACCAAGTCTATATTTAAATGTTTTTTACAGCTTCGCTTGTCTAAACATTTTTTCTATCTACACATCTCTTTTGTTTTCTTTTAAACTATCCATGTCCATCATCCCTATGAAGATTAAAAAAAAAAAAAAAAAAATTAATTATGGCAACATTTCGCCCACTGGTCATCTTCATCTTCAGGCCTTATTTCTGATTTTACCCTCCTCTAATTTCCTAAATTAACTTTATTATTCATTTTATTTATCTTTCAAAGATCCAAAAACATATTATCCAATCTAGGCGCAACTAACCAAAAAAGGTGCAAACTAGGAAGAATTTGCTTCAATATATTCAAGCGAACGAAATACTATTGACCATTCTAGTGACAAAATCCATTGGCAAACGTAGTTTTAGCGGTAATTCTTTATATTATTACTCCCCTACGGGTTTTTAGAATATAAATAACTATGAAGACAAAGGGATGTTAAGTCCAATGTACTTTTGGACAAAGGAATATCCCTCTTCTGTTTTTATAAGAGGAGTAACAGCCTAAAGAAGACATTCCGTCCATCTTCTTTAGATTGTTACTCCCCTCGATTTTGTTATAAGGGGATTAAAAGTCTAAAGAAGTGTCGTTTTAGCCAATTTGATCTGATAAGATACTAAATTAGCTTCTCAATGACCCAGGAAAGATGGCTTTAAATAATGAGGTAGTTCATTTCATTCCTTCGATATGACTGGTCTAATTAAAGATTTTGCTACCGCTAAACNTGTTTTTTACAGCTTCGCTTGTCTAAACATTTTTTCTATCTACACATCTCTTTTGTTTTCTTTTAAACTATCCATGTCCATCATCCCTATGAAGAAAAAAAAAAAAAAAAATTAATTATGGCAACATTTCGCCCACTGGTCATCTTCATCTTCAGGCCTTATTTCTGATTTTACCCTCCTCTAATTTCCTAAATTAACTTTATTATTCATTTTACTTATCTTTCAAAGATCCAAAAACATATTATCCAATCTAGGCGCAACTAACCAAAAAAGGTGCAAACTAGGAAGAATTTGCTTCAATATATTCAAGCGAACGAAATACTATTGACCATTCTAGTGACAAAATCCATTGGCAAACGTAGTTTTAGCGGTAATTCTTTATATTATTACTCCCCTACGGGTTTTTAGAATATAAATAACTATGAAGACAAAGGGATGTTAAGTCCAATGTACTTTTGGACAAAGGAATATCCCTCTTCTGTTTTTATAAGAGGAGTAACAGCCTAAAGAAGACATTCCGTCCATCTTCTTTAGATTGTTACTCCCCTCGATTTTGTTATAAGGGGATTAAAAGTCTAAAGAAGTGTCGTTTTAGCCAATTTGATCTGATAAGATACTAAATTAGCTTCTCAATGACCCAGGAAAGATGGCTTTAAATAATGAGGTAGTTCATTTCATTCCTTCGATATGACTGGTCTAATTAAAGATTTTGCTACCGCTAATTATATCTCTATTATTCTTCGTTCTATGTTGACTCGATTCTAGACTTACATTAGTGTGTTACTTTATGCTTTGTTTGGTACTTTTATTGAAAAGGGCCCCCATGTTTGTTTTTTATACAAAAGAGTTTATATACCTTAGTCTAACTACCTATTAAGACAAAGGGATATTCAGTCCAATATGCATTGGGACAAAGGAATATCACACTTTTATACAAAAAAAAGTGGGTATTAAGTTGTAAGAAAGTGTATTAGATTAAAAAGAAAAGGGGGGCCCTTCTCTATAAAAGTGCCCTTTGTTTTGTGTTTTCTATTTGTTTTTATTTTCTTATTTACAGATAGTCCATCCAGTCAGCGCATTTTTAATAATAGATGTACAAAATGACTTTATTTCCGGTTCGTTAAGTATAAGTAACTGTTCGGCTCAACAGAACGGACACGAGGTAATAATTTTAGCTTAAAAAGTTAAAAGTTAATTTACATAAACACTTTAATTTGCTATATGAATTACCCGTATACAGTCCAACAGGTTTGTTAAACGTAGAGCCACAACTCCATAAAAATCTACATAGTTTAGATTTTAAAAACAAGCTTGTCAAACCTGAAAATCGAATAAAGACCAGCCCATAAACTTTGAGACAGGTTTGACAACCGACCCTAGTTGAACAACAAATCGCAACGTGTAGTGGCTCTTTATTTATCGACCTTTTAATACCATTCATTTAATAAATCGAATAATTCTCAAAAGTCAAATATACTTCAGGCAATTTTTGTTGGAATATTTCCTTCAGATCCTATTTTCCTTTTACTACTAACTATTAAAAAGCTCTTATAAACATAATTACATATTCTTCCCCTTTATGCCAGAACCATGAATGTGCAAATTTTCAGATTCTGGGTTTATTAACTATTTGGACTTGTTGTTTTATAATCTATGTTTTGCCAGAACCCTGAATTGTACCTGCATTGTATCAGCTGTTATTTGGTAAGGTAGTTTGATGAATATGAAATACTGAAACAATAAATGGGCATTTTCAGGAAGAGGGAAGGATGTGAGGGCAGAAAATAATTGTCTGACTAATAAGCCCCCTACCATGCTGTTGTTCATAAAAAATAATCAAAATAGAATAACTGAATTATGGAATAGAATACGGATCATTAAACTTTAAAACTCCATTTCCCAACAATGTGGAATTTGAACATTCATGGTTCTGGCATAAGGGGAACGACATATTGAAAAAGAAGACAGGTTTATTGAAAATCGAGTTGTTTTAGCGAAACTATTATCTGTCGATAACTCTTCAAATAAAGGAGTTTTTTGACGATTTTTATTTCGCTCAATTTTGACCAAAGGAAGGATGAAGAGCCAAGTCCAAAAATGGCTTTGTTTTTAATTGTTTACTGTTGAAACTTATAATTATTTATTTGTTGCGATACGTTTACGAGAATACTTTATTATTTTATTTTCTTTGCTGTAATTTTCTTTGATATATATTTCTAAGTCTAAGTGTGTGTGTGTCTATATTTATATTTCTAAGTGACTGATAACAAAGTATTATGTGTTAAGGTTATAGAGCCAATAAACTACTTGCTGGATACGGTTAATTTCGACGCTGTTTACTACTCCTTGGACTGGCACCCTAAGGACCACATATCTTTTATTGAAAATATTTCAAATAGAAAATTACATGAGGATAGCCCGGTAATTTTATTTTTATCATTAAATTTCCGTTATATTTTTNGCTGTTTACTACTCCTTGGACTGGCACCCTAAGGACCACATATCTTTTATTGAAAATATTTCAAATAGAAAATTACATGAGGATAGCCCGGTAATTTTATTTTTATCATTAAATTTCCGTTATATTTTTTATTTATGTAATTATTTTAGGGCTTATAAAAAAGAATGCTTTTTAAGACATGTGTGGGTGCACCACTGTCTATTTGAGACCATAGCATTGGTCTCATTGCAGTTCTTACCTTGTCTCTTAATTTCGTCCATAATGCTCCTTCTCTTAGTTCGCTGAGGTCTTCCTTTCGTCATCTTCCTCCGCGGATTACTGTCTAGCCCCTACATTGGTCACATCATCCTCCTAGTGTATGCCCTATCTATGCTCAACACCATTTTCCCATTAGGATTTTTATAAATAATTTTTATCCGTCCGAATTAGTTACTACACCCTCACCCGTGGAAGGTTTTGGCCTACTGCCTCACGTCTCTCCAACAATTTCGATCAAATGTCCGCTCCATTAACTTCAATCAGATGTTCTTAAGCTCCATCAACTTCGATCAGATGTCCTTAAGCTCCAGCAACTTCGATCAGATGTCCTTAAGCTCCAGCAACTTCGATCAGATGTCCTTAAACTCCAGCAACTTCGATCGGATGTCCTTAAGCTCCAGCAACTTCGATCAGATGTCCTTAAGCTCCAGCAACTTCAATCAGATGTTCTTAAGCTCCATCAACTTCGATCAGATGTCCTTAAGCTCCAGCAACTTCAATCAGATGTCCTTAAGCTCCAGCAACTTCAATCAGATGTCCTTAAGCTCCAGCAACTTCAATCAGATGTTCTTAAACTCCATCAATTTCGATCAGATGTCCTTAGTCTCCACCAACCTCTCACACTCATTGCCACAAGTTTGATCTGATTTCCATCC
Source organism: Gerris buenoi (assembly GCA_001010745.2). Classification (NCBI taxonomy): domain Eukaryota; kingdom Metazoa; phylum Arthropoda; class Insecta; order Hemiptera; family Gerridae; genus Gerris; species Gerris buenoi. The sequence goes on from KZ651893.1 coordinate 30,598, forward strand.
AACTATCTTATTCTCGGATAACCTTTTATTCTCCTCGAGAACAGTTTCTCATGTAGCATACGCTTTGGGATTCTTTCACTTGCTATAATTTCAAAATAAGTAGCCTTATGGCTAGGTTTCCAAGAAGAACTCTCCCGTTCTTGCCTTTACCAATATATAGTACGTTGGCACAAAAAGATCCAAAGTGGTAGTTTAATCTTTGTCAGCCACAAATATACAGTTATCAAGATCCATGCCTAATCAAGAAAATCCTAAATCAATATTGACGTATGTGAAATTTACTTTTATCTAAGATTGATAAGAAATATAAACATTGCATCTCTGTTTAGATGCGTAGAAAGTGATAATGCGTGTTTCATAATTACTCTTTTTTTCCGCCCTATAGTGCGGTAAAAAAGAAGAATTCTTCAAATTTGCGCACGATTATGAAGTTTGTTTACATTTAACAAAACTAATTTGCTGTTTATTTAATTAAAGTAACTGTTTATATCGAAGCATTAAAGTATCTGTTTAAGCAAAGCTTTCATAAAGCTAAACCTTAACGTTATTTTATAACGATCTTCTTAAGTTATAGTAATTTTATCTATACATTGTATCTCTGTTTAGATGCGTAGAAAGTGATTCTTCTCGTAGTTCTATTCCTTAGGAAAGTTCCATTTAAATTATAACTGTATGTCACGAATAATATACCAATATTTCATATAATTTTAAGGTGTCGGCGCCAGATGCTAAACTTTACGACACGGTACTATTCGATACTGGTGGCCCAGAACTAATCACGCAGCGTCTGTGGCCCAAACACTGCGTCCAAGACTCATGGGGTGCAGAACTCCACAAAGAACTCAAGGTAACTCAAATAAAACTTTTACAATAATAAATAGATCCACTAAAATATTAAATCTCTTAAACATAATTCCATATTTTTCGTGTTACTTCATTTACAAAACTAGGTAAATATATATTTTTAGAAAAACATCGCAAGTTCTTACATTACGATATAATAATTTATATTTAAATAAACGAATTGTTGGTTCTTCTGCTTTTCTCTGCAGGATATCTAATCGCTTCTCTTGACAGTTTCGTGAGTATAGCCCATAAATATAACTACCTAACTGATGTCAGGGATGTTAAAATATATTTAGTTTTATTTATTTTTCTTTTTATCTTTTAAATACGAGCATTCGTATACTTCCTATAAATCCTATTCTACTTTTTCCTGTAGAGAGATGTGTAGTTTTCTCTTATCACAATACTTTTTTAAAAAATTAAATAGATTATTTATTACCATATAAATGAAAATTGCGACAAATTTGATCTTATAAAGGATAATATATGATATAACACCTTAATTGTGACTTATTACCACAAGTTCGTAAGTTATCAAATCAGGATATCCCTACAGTCGATACTTGCCTGATCTTAGGATTAATGGACCGGTTCATTCTCTCATGTACCTATACTTAGAACAACATATATCCCTTGCTGATAACTGCGGCCAAGAAGAAATAAACAGGAGGATAAAAATAGGTTGGCAAAAATACTGGTCACTTAAAAAAGTTTTTAAAGGGAATCTGTCCAATGATATCAAAATTAAAGTGTTAGAAAGCTGTGTGTTCCCTTCAGTACTTTACGGATGCCAAACTTGGAAGCTCACAGCTCAACAGAGCAAAAAGCTTAACACCTCACAAATGAGCATGCTCAGGAGCATATATAGCATTAAAAAAATACAAAAAATAAAAAACCAGGATATTATAATAAAACACCGAACGAAAAACCTACAGACTCAAGCACACCAACTTAAATGGAACTGGGCCGGACATGTAGCCAGGCTGCCTACAAGCAGATTGGCTAAAATCTCAACAGACTGGACACCTTTGAACTACTCAAGAAGGAGAGGAAGACCTAGGAGGAGATGGAGGGATGAAATAGTGGAGAAACTAGGCATTTTGTGGCATAGAACATCACAGGATAGGAATTGCTGGAAGAAATTTGTATAATTAGAAGAGAAATTGATGAAATGATTTTTTATTTCTTTTTCTTTTGTTATTTATAATTTTACCGTTTAAAATTTTCTTGCCACAAAACTTCTTTCCCCCTTAAGGGGAGGCTTCTGCTTCACAAGAACTGTCAATGAAGCTATTTTCATTTTCATTTTATTCTCTCATGTAGAATCGAAGAGTGCTACGAGAGACTTCGACTCTGTTGATGATGGCGTTTAGCCAAAACCGGGTGGGGTAGGGATCTCCTCATTTGATAACTTCTTAATTCTAAAATTCATATCTCTGAACATCAAAGGTAAACATATTGTAAGACAATAAGTTTGCTTTTAACTGACCTTTTGTGGTATGTACTGAATTACGCAGGGAAATTATTGTGGTAAAGTATTGTTTAAGAGATCATCAATGAAAAAATGGTCACTTTTTTACTTTAGCACGGGGGTGCTAACTATAGAGGTATAGTTTGCCCTACAAAAGTCACAAAGGTTTGTGTTTTTGTCTCCCCAAGACATTGAGACTCCTGGGGAAGTTTTATATTTAATATTACTTTATGTTAATTGTTGATTAGTGTTGTGAATGCAGCAAGTTAATATGTACTTATACGACATTGTCATGGTCAATAATATTGTCAATTTTTATGAATAAATTCATTCGTGTGTTAGAGCTCCAAGTGATTACTATTAATTATAATATTTAGTAATTATATAATAAGATCCAGGTCAACAATTAGACTAAGGGTTATGAGTTATGATCACAATTATATACTCTGTAATATTCCTTCGTGTATAATATTCCTTTGTCCCAAGGTACATTGGAACAAATATCCCTTTGTTTTAATAGTAATTTAGATTAGACGAAGGAGTATACTGCTACTCTGTATATGTTCCTTAGTCTAAATAACTATTAACACTAAGAGATATAGTGCCGAGATATAGGGGGGTGCTTAAGTAAAAAAGTGCCAAAACGGGCTGTAGATAATCCACATATTTTCACGTTTTTTTTTATTACAAATATGTTCTTCTGTCAAAATATCGAAGGCGGTTAGAAATAAGTAAATGGAGAAAAAGAATCAGAAAAATTAAGGGTCACGCTATGTTATTAGATGCAGTTAGGATGTTAACTTGACAGCTGTCTTAAACTTACCATAAACAGGATTCTGTAACGTCAGCTTATAAAAAGAACAGCAATTACCTGTCAATTCGTTTCCCTATGTCGTTATCTTCTGACCTTTTTGACCTTGACTGTTTTTTCTAGAAGAAACTGGAAATATCGTGTTTAAGAAAATGATTAATCGTGATAAACAAACAGATTGGAAGTAATTTGAGTTATAATGTTTAGTTTAATGCAAAAGTTATCGTGCTTTCAATTTAATACTGAAATGAAAAACCTTTAATTAAAATAAATTAACGAATTATAAAATTTTCTTCTAAACAAGACATTTGTAATTAGTTGTGATGGCAATGCGTGTGATCTATGGTTAAATTTTAGCCTGCAGACTCTATTTATATACTTTTAAATGTGTAATATACATAATACATTAGTGACATCACAATTTACAATATAGATCTTGCAAAAGAACCGGATCTCTGTGTTTCCATAGTTCTTTGGAGGAAAATTTCTTGAGTGCTAAGGATTTCGTGCTCACATAACTCTAGATAAAAGAATTTAGCTTTAATTATTGAGCATTGAGCATGAGGGATCACCATTTTGCCAATTTTTTAAATTATAGGTATATACTTCAAATTTAAAAGATATAAGCTGGAGGAAGAAATTATGAACTATGGATCCGCCATTCCGCCAATATAGAATAGAATTTTATAAAATAAATGACAAATTTTGCAATAAATTTTCGCCATCTTGAATCTTTTAGCCATAAGCCATTAAAAATGTTTTTACAATCCACTATGGATTGTAAAAACATTTCTCAGCAAACAACTAGAGGCTTAGAAGATCATATCTACAAAAGTAGTAGTATTTAAATTTGATGTATAGGGTCATTCAAAAAGATGCTCTTGTAAAATTGCTCATTCAAAATTAATCCAAAATTCACATAACACATTTAGTTATTTACAACCTATAGCAACAGAGATTTAATAGTGAAAAATTAGATCCAGCATAAGTCCTTCTCTGCGTTCGTGGCAGTGAGTAATCCGACCATTGAAATTCACAGACGTCACAAACGATGTTGCCGATTACCCGTCTAATTTCCCTCTGTGTCTCTTTCTTACTTCAAACTTTATTATCAATCTCCTTTTTGTTGATGCTAAGGGAAAGGGTGACGTCCTAAGATCGGATTGTTTCCGACCGGTCTCTGCATAGTTCTACCTGTTTTTGAAGTGAGTTTTTATAGAATGGTAACACGTTGCTCAATGCTAAATATTTTCATGGCACGGAATTAACTAAACGACAAATTATTATCTAATCGCAGTAACAACAAATTTCAAAAATGATGAGGAAGGTATACTATTGCTATCCTTAAAATAGAAAATAAGCTAAATTAAGCAGAGCGTCTTTTTTTATGACCCTTGTAAATATATAAATATGGATGAAATGAGATTTTCGTATCACTCGATCAGCTGTGTAAATGGCATCTGCAACATCAACCGAATAGAGGCCACTTCACTTAAGTAGCCACCTCTTTATTTCTCATGTTGTATGATATCGAGTATGGATATTCTTGCGGAAGTGGGGTATCGAGCCTATCATACTTCTTAGTGCCAGGCGCGTATATAACAGCATTAAGCTACCACGAAACACAAGTACACTGTGGTTAAATTCTTACATCAGCTGTTGTGCTTGTTGTCGACAGCAGACACAAGTTGAGTAAAACATTGAGAATCATATGTATTCAGACTGATTGTTTCTTCGTTGTTAATCACTGTGCAGAGCAAAAGAAAGTCTAATAAAAAAAAAAGTTGTATTATGAATCCTTTATGTAGGGAACTGTGCATTGCACCATTTTTTTAACGGAGTAGATTAAACGATGTAAATTGCAACACTAACCTTTTGAAACAAAGTTAGTAATTAGTTTAAATTGCACCACTAAATGTCCCTTTTGTTGGAATGATAACATTAGTTGTACCACTCACTAGAATGCGCCACTGTCAACTTGATATATGTAAAACTGTTTTGTGTTAACCTTCCTACTTTGCTATAGATTATACACGAGTTCACAAGTACGAGTTGTTTCTTTCACTTTAGTATTATTGAAACCTTAACACCTTTCTCTAATTTAATTATTGCACTAATGGATTTTGTCACTTTTTGACAAGTGTGATAATAAGTCTGATGTTCCTTTGTCCCAAAATACATTGGACTAAATGCTTCTTTGTCTTATTTGATTGTTAGGAACAGATATTGTCACTTTCAATATACAGAAGTGTGATATTCCTTTGTCCCAACATACCTTGTACGATGGAACCATTGAAAAAAGGTTGAAAGGAATTGGTGCAATTTACAAATTATGACCTGCCTCATTCTGGAAGGATGGAAGGATGTGGTGCAATTTACACTATTTTCCTTAACTCGTTTTAAGAAGTTGTGGTGCAATTTACACTATTTTCCTTAACTCGTTTTAAGAAGTTGTGGTGCAATTTACACTATTTTCCTTAACTCGTTTTAAGAAGTTGTGGTGCAATTTACACTGTTTTTCTACTTCAGCTTGATTGGATCATTAGGAGAAGGGTTAATTAGCCCTCCAAAGAATTTGACGATAGCCATAAGACAACGAAACACAATTGAAAGAAATATAAAGAATTTTAAAAAATAACTAACCTAGGTCGGCCAATTGTCTACTTACACTAAACTAATGTCTCTGCTTAAAACTCAATGTCGTTTAATTTTTAAATTACTATTTATTTTTCATTTTCATCGATTGCTTTTTTTAAAAAAAAAAACTAAATTATCTACGATATAATCGTACATAAGCAATAAATCCTGTAGTTTTCGTCATGAGAAAATCTAAACGACGAATAATTCTCATTAAAATTACATTTTCCAAAATGCAATCTTCTCTCTCCCCCCTCTTTTGATTGTAAACTATTAATCAAACTTATTTTATTTAAACAAAAAAAATAGTAAAAAAGAAAACTTTTTTAAAAGCCTCAAACTACTTGGGTAATGCACTGGGTCACGATAACATCTAATGCTGATTTTTCCTCGTTTTTAAAAGACTACGATTTATTTAAACTAGTAAACAAAAATAGAAGGACTTATAAAAGTTCAATCAATAATAATCAGCATTAAACATCCCCAGTAATATATTGTTTTAATTTGATCAATCAGTTTCTACCTAATTAAAAAAATAGATAAAAGTAATTTAGATCTCGAAAAAACTTTTTGCGAGGATAAAAAAAAACTTTAAACTTTATGCGGTATGGAGATTTAACTTTGAGGTAATTTTGTACTGTGCAGCGATATATAAGCGCTATAACTAGATTAGCGTTTCTAGTTGGATATGGACTAACTAAAAAGTTTTTCTATTCCCTTGATTAGTTTTCATTCAGTTGCTCTGATAACCTTTGATCTTTTCAAACTTCAAATCGCTTAAAAAACTTCGTTTTTTATACTGATTGAGATAAAAACTTTTTTTAAATCGTTTGTAATGATAACTAACTTTTTTTCTTTTATTTTTTTCATACCCTTGAAGAAGTTATTGGCATGTTATATTAGCATACATACATTAGAGTTTATTTAGATTTTTTTTAAATGGTTTTAAGATTTATTATATGACTTAATTTTGTATACATTTATTATAATTATTACATTTTAATGTTTTTAATATAGCATAAATAGAGTTTCGGTACAATTTATGCGTACATTTAAAACTTTTATTTTAAATATAACAAAGGACAAATAGAGACCTTTGCTTTTTCTGGAAAGTAAATATTTAATAATTACTCTATCATATATTTATCAATTACTCTATTAGTCGGAATCAATTTACAAATTAGGAACATTTAAAAATTATATTTGATTCATGGAAGAGCAAGGGATTAAGAAAACTTTCTTTGGTATTAGACTGAAGAAGAACTGTTTTTTCTACTCCCAATTTTATGTTGGCTGCCTGAGAATCAGCTGGTATATTCTCTATACAAAATTCTTTCTTTTAAAATGTTTAAAGTTTAATTAACAAGCTCTTCTCTAATTATTTTAACATGAAAAATTGCGTATCAAAGAGCTTACAAGGGATAGAGGGAGTCAAAAACACACTTCCTTTTTTCTTAAATTGGAGATAGCTGGTGGTGCTCCCAAGCGGCAAAACATAATAAAGTATTAAGTCGCTATCAATAATTACTTAGTTATATGTTGTAGCATGATAGCTTATCACTGTTATCAATTTTTTTT
>KZ651893.1:58936-77793 GCA_001010745.2 Gerris buenoi
GGGGGGGGGGGGGTGACAAAAGCTGACTGCACCAGGTGACAGAAGTCCTGGCGACGCCACTGGTTAGGCGGGACATATTTTTGTTCTTAATGAAATTTATTATTTCAGTTTTAGTTGATTCACTTGTGTAGATTCAAGCAAATATGCGGTCAGGATTAGTTTTGAACAATTTATTTATTGTCATTTCTTAGGCACTTAATTTATTTTCTAGCAACGTATGATAATGGGGAAAATATTGTGATTTTTTTGTTCGGTCGAGGGCCACACAATATTGTACTGAGGGCCGCAGCGGCCCACGGGTCGCTTAGTGAGTACCCCTGCTCTAACGGATTGTCCTAAAATTTTGAAATAATCCATGCAAATACCTTCTAATGGGGCGATAAATATAACGGGAGGAAATTCCCAATTTTTATAAATTGAAAATTTTTTGAGCTTTTCGCCCATTTATTTTTAATATTTTGAGTGGGGTATCTAATGAACGCTCGTAATGAGTAGTATACTTGTTTAAATGTTGCATTCTTGGTTTAATGAGTTAAAATATACTACCAAAAAATCCCCCCTTTCACTCTATATCGGCTTCATGTTTGGAACTATTGAATTACAATTAATTAACAAATTTTTAATCAAACCAACCAAATTATTTAAAGGATAATAATTATTTTGTTGTTTATTTTCAGGTGCAACAGCTGCTGATGCGTTATCTATCGGCTACAGAACTATATTAATAGACGACTGCTGCAGAGGAGTTGATCTTGTTGGCATTGAAAAAACTAAAAATACAGTTGTCAAAAATCACGGAGTTACTGTCAATTCAAACGAGGTATATTTGTTAAACATTTTAATATTTTTAAGACGAATCTTATCATTATTTTTAATTTGTTTATTTCATTTTATGGTATAAAATTGATTATATTATCTAATTAGATTTTAATTAATATTCATTCAGTAGTTTTAATTTTGAGGCTATAATAAATTTTAGTCGATAATAGATCTAGTAATTTTAGATAGATATATAATAAATCTATAATTTATTATCTATAACTAAAATTATCTATCTATAACTAATAGATAGATAATTTTAAATATAGATGTTTGCTTTTTAAAATTTTGTTTGTATTAAAATATGTTATTTATGCCTCAAATGAGTGCCTCACCAGTGGCGTTTTGCCGTTGAGGACTCAAAAAAAAATCGTTAATAAATAAATAAATAAAATAAAATACACTGATTATATGATACATTTTAAAGGGTTTTCTGGTCAATCTCCATTTCTACAACCATTAAAAAAGATAAATTTTTCCAAAAACATTAATTATAAGAAGTATTTAAGGTCCAAGACCCAAGAACCCTCAAGAAGATAGAGCCTCCTGCCCGCTATTTACTGCAATTTTATTTATTATGACGGGTGACATAGTACATCGACTCCTAACTCCCATCAGCCATGTATAATAAAGAATTTTTTTTAAAAAAACTAATGTTTTTTTTTTTAAATTTAAATCAAATTATAATTATTATTAACACTGGGAGACAGACAGAGAAAAATAGACTCCAGCGCTGGGACTTGAACCACGGGCCTCTACATTCCCAGTGTAGCACTCTTTCCAGCTAAGCTACGCAGGAGAATGAATTTGACAATGCTTTTTAATAATATAGAAATAAATTAAATGTGTGAATTCCTAAAATTTTAGGTGAAAGCAATGGTAGAAGGACGAGACAGGAGACCCGAGCTTGGATATAAATTAGCCCTTGAGCTGAAAAGCAAGAAAGAAATCGAAGAAAATGGTGAAGAATAAATGTCCCACAAGGCTTCCACATTTTAAAATCAAAATGCTACAAAATGAACAATAATAACAGTATATTTTAAGAATTATTAGGAGTTATTAGTAAACAAAATTTTATTAATATTTTAATTTTTTTATGCAATACTTTAAAATGTTATAGTGTAGGACTTTAAATTAAATTCCACTTTAGGGTTGTAAGTATTTAAAAAATAAATATTTATTTTTAATTCTTTTTAGGAGTGGGGGAAGAAATCAAATGCTTTGAGCTTCCACTATGCTTTTTTTATGGAAATATTTATTTTTAATAAAAACGTCTATGTACGTGTATACATATCTACAGCATACATTTTCATAACATCAAATTGGTTGTACATTTATCAATAAATGGATAATTGTCAACATTAACATTTATTCATCAATGTATGTTGTATAACGAATCCATCAAATGTACAATAGATTGATTGTTAATTGTAAAATTATCATTAAAAATTGTGCAATATTATATATAATTAGTCATACATATAATTGTACACTAGTTATATCAATTTTGCAACAAATTTATTATTAATTATTGAACAACAGATGAGATTGATTCAATAAATTTAAACTTAGATTAATACTTAACTTCTCTATTTTTAACCTAAAATTATTAAAATCAAAATTCCTCATTGATTATTTTTATCTCATTAATTCTTATTAAAAGAAGCAAAAACAAATACAGTCAGACCTCCTTATAACGAACTTCTGTACAGCAAAAATCTCTATGTAACCAATTTTATCTACGATTGATACGTAATATAAACATTTTATCTCTGTTTAGATTCGTAGAAAGTGATTCTTTACACACCTGTATTAATTGCGCATGCGTGTCTCATAGTTTTGAACAATTCCTCTTTTTTTCCACTCTAGTGACGAAAAGAAGAAGAATTCTTCAACTTTACACACGATTAGCGAGTTTGTTTACATTTAACATAACTAATTTCATGTTTATTTAATAAAAGTAACTGTTAGTATCGAGTTTTTTTGTGAAAATCAATGAGTGATTTAAGTGATTATGAAGAATATGAGGAGAATAATACGCCTTCCGAAATAATTAATTCGGCACAAAATACAACTAACGAATTGATGTCATCTTTATCAAAAGAGAAATACTGAAATACGAGCTTACATACAGGAAGTTTATTATTTTTTTCTGCATTTATTATTAAAATCTAACAATCGTAGATAAAGTACGGTACGCAACTCGTGCGAAAACGGCATTTTGCATTGCTCGTGTGGTTTTTACTACCCTCGCTATCGCTCGGGTGTAAACTCCACACTCGCATGCAAAATGCTACTTTCCGCACTCAACGCGTAATGTACTATTTTTTATGTCCCATGGATTCTCTATACTAAAGGATTCTATAGTAAAAAAAATTCTATATAGCAAAATTTCTATACAACAAATTTTTTTTCTGGAACCATCAAGTTCGTTGTATGAAGGTCCGACTGTATACATTACACTTGGACCTATTAATCACCAAAACGAATTAGTTATCACTTATATATAGGTTATAGATGCAAAAAAAAATAATAATAAAACAACACTGTTTAAAAAACACTGTAGTTGAAAGAAAAGAATTTCCCACATATTATTTTATTTTATTATCTATTATTATGTACACTAATTACTTTGATTATTCAAATAAAACCTAATTAGTTATCATTTTTAAATTATAGATTAAACAAGGAAACAACACTGTCAGTCCAAAATTAAAATTTATTTGTTTTCTAATTATAGACATTTATTTACAAGTAAATAAATGTGCAATAAATTAATATGGTGTTTTATTATTTATGAATGTATGTCCCATATATTAATTTTTTAAGTAATTATTAATATAATATAATGTCCGACATACATTAATTTTGTCCTACTTATTATTTTAAGTACTAAGCTTTATGGTGCTGTGATATTTACATATTGTTACTTAAAAGAAAGCGGAAAACAAAATGCCTTAATAGTACCTACATGTATAAAAATTAAATTTAAAAAATATTATATAATAATCATTTAATAGCTTTATTTTTAAAACCACTTGATTATTAATTGTAAGGTCTTTATTTAGACAATCACATGATGTATTTTTTTGTTAATTATATTGTCGCAAATAAAAAAAATGTGTGATTTTTTTCAATATGAAATCTGTGTCTTTATTTGTATTTTATTATATCTATCCTTATTTATTTTCTGTTTCCTGATTGTTATGTTTTTCATTATTTGCCCTAATCAACAGAGAAGAAAAAGGAAAAATTGAATGTTATATTGATGCCAGCTAAAAACTGTAGAAAGGTCAAAGGAGAAAAGTTAACCAAAAAAAAATGCTTGCATACAAGTCTACAAGACAGTGAGACATTTTCATTTATCGCTTTTTGGTGGTTTCTTGTGTAACGCTTTCTAGTTACGTTATTTGGTAACACTTTTCGAGTTTATGTGCCAAATTAAAGACATGAAAATGACAAAACAATTTGAGCGTGCAGATTCTAGCATTTGTAAATTAGGGATTAAATTTAACATGTGTTGTGCACGAAGAAAGAAAGTACTTTTCTTCTTCTCCAGTTGATTAAGAAGTAATCTTTTAGCTTTTTCACCCATATTTTATAATAAATTTATAAAATTATAGCATAACAAAATTAAAAAATAATAAAGTAATGTAAAGTTTTTTCTGGTAACACTTTTCGGATTTATGTGCCATAGCCAAGATATGCAATTGTCAAAAATGGTTCAAATATTGGAGACTCAGAAGTCTTTTCAGACAGCATAGGAAATTCAAAGGGAGAACTCAAGATCTAGGCATCTACAAGGACAGATGTCAAAATCTCGAGGATCTTTTAGCTCTCTCCTCCAATTTTCCCAATGTCCTTATGTTGTCCGAATTAATTCTAGTAACTAAAATTGATTTGGACAATCAAATTCGTTGTAAGGCTACTGTAGAAGAGGACTTCCAAGAGGCAGTGTTAGTTTTCTCAGTTCAATAATACTTTTCCCAAAACATTTTAGCTTAAATAACTACTTTGTGTGTCTTTCCTAAATGTAGACATTTCCTTCAGCATATATTTTTAACATGAATGGTCACGAATTGTTCAACTGAGCAAACATGATCACTAGGTTTCGGATTTGAGCATATTTGCAGATTTTTCCCTGAATAGTACTCATTGAAAGAAGCCTTTTGGTGGTATTTTCACCTCTCCAGGACCAACAGAATTTTAATTTATCGAGCATATAAATGCATAAACCGACCGTTTTCAGAGACGCATATAAATGCATATTCTTGTGGTTTTTCGTCTAAATACTTTGTTTTTATTCAAATTCTCTTCATTCAAAAACTTGGTAAACATTTACTTGAAACTTGTGGATTTAGCAGTGTATCATACATACAATTCGAAAATAATACTCCTATATGAAGATAAGTTGTAGATTTTTTTGTTTCACTGTCCTCTCTATAGTTTTAAACAGCGTTTTTTGAACTTATTCTTCATATTTAACAGTAGATTATGGGTTTTTTTTTTCGAGCATATCTATCAAGCATAAAACATGTGGTTTTCGAGCATATCTGAAGATTTTATTGAGCATATCGATCCGAACCCTAATGATCACAGTTATCAGATCAAGGTGGGCCAGATGCCTTATGTTCACTATGCATAGAAGCAGATCTGTTACTTAAAATTGGTTATAAGGATCTTATCTTATTAGACTTAACAAGGAAAAATGTGAGAAAAAAAAATTTAACTATAAATAAAATTGAAGATAATGTAAATAAATATTATTTTATTTCTCACTGTAAATTATTTGTACTTTTGCAATTTTCTTTGAATACAGATTTATTTTAAGGTTTATCATTGTTTTACATTTTGAACTAGCCGCAATCACTATTAAATAAAAATCACCTCATGGTAAGAATCAGTGACTGCATTTCACATTATCATGTAGGCCTAGCCGTTAAATAATATGCCTAAATAGACTTGAACTATTTATGCTATGCATTTTATTTAAGATTAAATTTAATCTCACAATCATCCTAATTGGGCATACAACAAAATATTCTTAATCCAACCCTCAAGAACTTTCAACTTTCATACAACATGAGTTTAAAATAAAAAGCAAATTCAATCAAAATAGTTAAGAATTATTTAATTTTAAAGAAAAAAATTGGTCCCCAAAATCGAATAAAACTTTCTCATATAGATATTGATATGGTATTTAAATTCCATAATATCTCATTTCTCATTAAATTGATTTATTTTTAAACATAATTAAAACGTTACAACTGGTGGTAGTTTCTTTTTTGGTTTTAAACAAAATNAATGTATATAAATTATCTTAATTGTTGATTTTAGATTAAAAAAACCGATGACTGAAGATGACCCTATAAGGGTCGAAACGTCTCATTTTATGAAAAACTAAATAAATTTGTTTTTAATACACCTAAAAGATATCCATTTAACAAGAAATTGCTAAAATTTTGAAAGGTGTTAATCCCAACGTTAATAAAAAATTTAACTATAAATAAAATTGAAGATAATGTAAATAAATATTATTTTATTTATCACTGTAAATTATTTTTACTTTTGCAATTTTCTTCGAATACAGATTTATTTTAAGGTTTATCATTATTTTATATTTTGAACTAGCCGCAATCACTATTAAATAAAAATCACCTCATGGTAAGAATCAGTGACTGCATTTCACATTATCATGTAGGCCTAGCCGTTAAATAATATGCCTAAATAGACTTGAACTATTTATGCTATGCATTTCATTTAAGAATAAATGTAATCTCACAATCATCCTAATTGGGCATACAACAAAATATTCTTAATCCAACCCTCAAGAACTTTCAACTTTCATACAACATGAGTTTAAAATAAAAAGCAAATTCAATCAAATTAGTTAAGAATTATTTAATTTTAAAGAAAAAATTGGTCCAATTAATCGAGCAAAACTTTTTCATATAGATATTGATACTGTATTTAAATCCCATAATATATCATTAAATTTATTTATTTTTAAACATAATTAGAAAGTGTTCAACGAGTGGTTATTTCCTTTTGATTTTCAACAAAATAAGATTTATTTTTATCCATATTTAGGAAACTAAATTTTTTCCTGGGAGTTAATCTAGTCATTCCAAGAGGCAAAACATTTAAAACTTTAATGTTTAAACTAAAGGAATTTAGCTACCATGAGGTACGTTTAATTTATACCCAGTTTAAATTCCCCACAGCCCAGTGTTTCGCAACCAGTGGCCAAGAGGTCTCCATAGGGAACATTTTTCGTAAAAGAAAAAAAAAATTGGTAAATTCAAGAAAAAGCAATAAAATACTGTTTAATAATAAAAACAATGCATATTTTTACATAAACATATTAAAAGTAAACATAAAATATAGGAATCACCACTGAGTCTGTGTGGCTTGTACTAGATAACATAGTCTTCTAAGTTGGGCACCAATAATTAGAAACATTTGAAATAATAACTCTAAAATAAAAATGAATAGTAATTAATAGTACAATTTTTAGGAAAGGTAGTAAGAAATTTACTTCAAACAACACCTTGTGTGATAAGCAGGGCAGGATTTAGAAATTTTCCGCCCCTAGGCACTTTTTTACAGCCAAGTAAGAAATTGACTTCTAACAAAGAAATGTAAAGGTAAATGTAACACCTTGTTGATAAGTCAGTGAGTTCTCAGAAGATGGCGCTCTAACAAAGTTTCTTTCCATTATTCAAAGAATCTTGTTTTATATAGGCGACTATGTAACAAGTTTATACTTAGTTTTAAGTGTATATGACAGTAAGTAAATTTTTTACAGCATTTGGAAGTTGTCATTGAGAATCATGATTTATCTCAATCTTATGAACTGCCAAAAAGCTTACACAACTATGTAAGTAATAAATGACGTGGTTTTAGTGTGTCGCTCCAGCAGCTGTATAAATGTTACAATTGACATGTGCAACCAGTTAGTTGCAACTTCCGTTAAGCAGCTAGACCCAGTCAGGAAATCCAGAAATTAAACCCAGAACTGCGGTCACCCCTCTAACTTGTGACCACGTCCCATGCAATTTAACTTTATTGATAGGAGTTCCAACCAGCAGCTCTCCTATTAAAGATAGCAAGATACGAATTATTAAATAAATTTAATAGGAAATTATTAAACTAATTTATAAAAGTAAGCTAAGATAAAATAATAATAATAATGTTATAATCTTTTATATAATCGAGTAGTGTCGCGACAAGCGACGACGCACCTCTAAATGATTTATAACGTTAAAAATTGATGAGCCATAAGCTGGGATTGAACCAGTGACTTCCAGCTCATGGGTCACGAATCAAACCGACTGAGCTATCCGTCTAACCTGAATCTCTCAGCCTAAAACTTTCTATTTAAACAGTACATATCTATTTAAATATTTTAATTATGTATAACTACATAGCTCTTTTTTTCACCATATTTATTCTGCTTGTTGCCACGGGCATAACGGCTAGTTTAATATAATTGACTTAGTCAGTTACAAATTTTAAGATCATAAGGCACTTATGACTATATTTTAATTAATGTAACAAAATACGATAACCAAATTCTTAAGTTACTTAATGTGACAGGACTCTTATTGTGTAGATCATGGGCAAATTTATACAAGTACCATACTTGTTGCGACAACCTAGGATGAGTTACAGGACCTATCCTACCAGCTCACCCTCAAGACTGCTCTTCAGCTAAATATGCAACAAGCTAAGCAACGCTAAGCTTTGGCACACAACTATCAAGCATATTTATAATCAGAGACTAGTGCAATTATAGTGGAGAGGAAGGATAAGAGTTGATAGGTGTAGTTCTGATAGAGGTAGAACTTCTACGTCAATAAATACATGTTGAGTAATGAATGTCAGTTTAGTGGAGCTGTGATGAAAAAGATGTAGAATAGTTATTTACAGGAGAGAAGTATGTTTTCCTGCTCGAGGTTAAGTTTTCTCAAAGGAGAAAACTTAACTAGCTTCCGTGGCCATAAGGCAGAGGGAGATAAATCAGTTAGCTCCCGAGGCTTTCTGAGGGAGATAACTGTAGTATTAGCTCTCGAGGCTTGCCGAGGGAGATAATACTACAGATAATCCCGAGAGCAGAAATACTTCGATCCATGTTGCGTATTAAATTTTATCTACGACTAGTGCACCATGGGTAATAGCTATTAAGTTTGTAGGTATAAAAGTTTTACCTACAAATTCATGTAATTTAAACACCTTAAACTGATATTTAGTTACTTGATTTATTAAAATAACAATTTTTATACTAAATATACGTTTTTAATTTAATTATGTTTAGTTTGTTTTTAATTTAAAGACTTTGTATGATAACCTAAAGTAACCTTCCTGAAAAATTACCAAAACAGCTAAAAAAAAACATTACTACCAACATAATACTTAAAAATTTCCCTAAAAAAAATACCTTTCAAGTTGGTATGATTGTTTTTTCACTCCCTATTATTAGCAATGTGAAGTCCACTTACAATGCAAGTCGTAGATAATAATAATTACAGTGATAGGTAATCATCAGGCCTCACTTTGGATCTCATCATTGGAACCATCTCTCTCTACCCCTTTCCTCCCACTATACTTTTGTTAACATTATGTGAATAACTAAGAGCTTAACACCTGGTGAATTGTTAGTGCATGCACCACCTTACTATACTCATTCTTTTATCTAAACACTTATGTCCTTTCTCTTACTGCCCATCTCTTGCCCAACCTCACCACTATAATCACAGAGTAAAGGCCCTTAATAAAACCTTGACCTAAAATAGAATGGAAAAGCAAATGGCAGAATTCTGAAGTCATCAATGGTTTTATTTTTTAATTTCTAGTCACATTCAACAGCCTAGGGCCAAGGTTAGGACAAACAGGACGGAAGTTATACAACAACTTTATTTATCTACTCGATGAGATCATCAGTGTGAAACATGTTTCACCTCTCTGGGAATCGAACTCACGGCCTGGGTTTAGACCTTGGTTTCAGAGTCGAGAGCGCTAACCACTCTGCTAAACCAAATAATGCCAATAATGCAAACTTCAATTTTTTTTTTTAACTAAAATTAAAATGCATGTTTCTTGACAAAGATTTGAAAAATATCTTTCAAGTACTAAGTTGAAGTCTTTAGTCAGCTTGCTTATTAAAGATTACTTTAAAAACTGTCAAATTCAATCCAAATAATAAAAATAAATAATTCTATTCCTCTACTGACAACATTTAGCTTCGTATTCCTTATTATGAAATATTTTATTTTTAAAAAAGTTTAATAAATATGTTCTTCAATGGTTTTTTAAAATTAAAGCATCCTTGTGTACAAAAAAAATTATAAGTAAGTATTAATAACAAGTATTATACTTAAGTGTTAATACAAGAGTTTATAATATACAAGATATTTACAAAAGGATATCCAAGCTCAATGGCAAAGGACTTCAAGCATTTTTATATAGCACAAAACTTATTTAAGTTATCTTCTGGCCTCAATTTAGCACTCTTCGTCGGAACTCTCTCTCAATTATCCCTTCCTCCCACTACACCTGTAAGTGTCTCATTACATCTTTATGCATCCCACAAAACCTTTAGGGGTCCCATTATACCTTTATGCATCTCACAAACACTGTATGTGTTAATGACCTTCAGTATTTAAGTATTAATAGGCAGTATATTTTCTTCTTCTGCTTGTACAGGTGGATGATTCTTCTTCTTGACGTTGCCCCAGTATCTTAAGGTTAAGAAGTAGAAAATCTCGAGGAAGCTGAGGAAACTAATGCCGCTGCACAATCCTAGTAAGCCTCCACAGTTTGCTGTAACAACATCCACAGATTAAAAACTAATCCACATTACACATAGGCTCGGGAGCAAAAGATTGGTCAGGAAACGTAGAGGGACACTCTATATGAGGACTCTTCCCCCACGCTTTGACGCACGCTTATATAGCTTACTAATGACCACATCATACTCGCTTCGGCGGTACAATGTACAAATGTATGATGTGTGAAGTAACAGGAACTCTCCACCACGGAGCGTGCAAAGGGCCTAAGTAATGGCCTAATCGCAAGGTTCGAACAAGTGGTTCGTCCTACCCGTTCTAGTAGGAAGTACTAGACTACTACTACTACTACTCATATTAGATGAAATATGAAAGTTCATGAGGCGAAGGTCAAGATAATTGTGAAATTACTTATCAACTATTTAGGCATTTATTTAATTTCTAGGCCTACACGGTAATATGAAACATAGCCATTGATATCTAGCATGAGTAGGGTGGCAACATAAAGTTTAGTCCAAAACGGGACATTGGAATTGGGGGACGTCGAGCTATTGTAGCACTCAGACAAAAGAGGGGAATTTAAGAAAACAAGATTGGAATTTATAGAGATGCAACATTTGAAATAGTTTTTGTAATGTAAAAAGGAACAGTTTAAAAAAAAAAAAAAAAAACTATGTAAATCAGACATTTAGAAATAGGGATATAGTGCTGATTTACCCCTCACAATAAATAACACAGCTAGATACAACAACTAATTTTTTGAATCTAAAGACGCCAATGTATTTAGATGCCGAAACCAGTTATTTGTTATTAAAATAATTTGTGTGAAGACCTAGACCCTCTTTTCAAAATGTTGATGAGTAAATATCAAACAACTGTTATGTGAGAAGCAAAATGTTGATAAATAACATATTTACTAAGATTAGAAATGTCTCCAACTCAATAAGTATGGGACAAGTTGCATTTTACCCAGACCTTTTGGAAAATGAGGCATTTTCGAAAAACAGATGGGATGCCCTCAGAAGCTTAAAACAACGGGATAATGATCCCACATCAAGTGAAGGCTAGTCCTAAATAAAAACCTAACTTTTATGAGCATAAATTACCCTAGCCTTAAAATATCTAATACAACAATCAAATAAATAATAATACCTAGAAAGTCGACGATTCCGTAAAGTTCACTCCTGTGAGTCGTGGTGAATTGAGTATCCGTGAAAAACAGCGTAACTTGTGACATTGAATAACTAGAAAATAAAAGTATATTAAAATTAGATTATGTTTCAATGCAGATAAGAATTAGTTTTTATTTTGCAGACGCAGACAGCCTTAACATTGTAGATCAATAAGGCACTGGTCATTAAAGCTTGGCCATCTATGAATCAAGATCACAGGTTCAATCCCAGGGCAAGGCACTTTGAGTTACATGGCACACTATTGATCACACTGTATTCACTTTTAGTGATACAATGGTGTGTGGTGACTTTAGTAAAAAGGGCCCGGATAAGTGGTCCAATTACTGAGTTTTAATTTGGGGACAGTTAAATCTCCTCAGAAACTACATTTTTCCCAGGGAAACAACTTATATGATTAAATTTGTACTTAAATTAACTAAATTTTAAAATATTTTTTTATCAAAATCATCTGAACCAAGAATTTACTTTTTTCACAATTATTTAGACTTATTGGGGGTCAGCAACCTTAAATTTAAAGCAAACAATTAATTCCTCGAGTGTTGAAATAAAAAAGTCTCTCCGTGTAAAAACCCCTTAACCTGTACCCCTAAGTACCAATTTGGAACATTTCAGGTTTTACCTGGAGAGACTTTTTTATTTTAACACTTAATGATGACCTCTACTAACGCTTTATATCTTAACTTATTAATTCCTCGATTATGCCTTATTTCTGAAATTAAAAATTAGGGCTATGCTTTTTCTTTAAAAATACTATGAACATGAGAAAGTAAAGAGTTACATACTCTGAGGAAATGTTGCTAAGGTCATCTTCACCAACAATTTTCATGTAGGATTCGTAGGTTTTTCTCCATTCAAGCTCAGCTTGTGAGGTTTCCACAGTATAAGAGATGGAGGTACAAGCAGGCAAACAATTACAGAAATCTTCTGTGTCACCTGCTTTACTCTTCTTCAGCTCTTCCATACGAATTTCATCTATGCAATAATAAAAAAAAAACCTTTTTTAACAAAAATTAAATAATTAATTTACTAATTAATAAATACATTTTTAAATAATGCTGAGAAAACTCAACAAATCCACTTATTGACACAGTAGCAATTATAATATTGACAACCTCTCAATAAAATATGAAAAATCAGCACAACAAACTCAAAAGAAAACTTTCTTGTTTATATAGTAAGGCTGAATATAAATTCAGTAATATCTCCTTTAACCCTTTCAGTGCTAACGCTTGGTTTTTTTACAAGTTAGGTTGCATGGGATACAAAACTATCCCAGCCTAAATTTTCTCCACAACAGATCCACATTAAACAGATTTCTTATAAACGGATTAGAAATATAAAACAATTTTGTTCTTAAGAATGATCCCAACGCTTTAGTAAGCTTGGAAACAATAAATAATAAGTAGAAATAAAGAGCTTACATGCCATTTCGTTGACACATGCCTTTTTTCCTCCTCCACATACTGGCGTATTTTCATTTCCTGAAATGAAGAGAGATCAATTATAAATTGTAAGATTTATCTGAAATTTATTAATACCTCTTCATAAACATTATACTGATTAAATAAACAAGTGCAACATCAACTTTAGTTAAATAAAAACTGAGAATTCTAAGGATTAGTTAAAAGGAATACATTGAAATAATAAATTTACAAATGTTTCGGCAAAATTAATTTCCTTCTTCATGATATAAACAAGGATGGTAAATATAAATAATAATGGTTCACCATTGTTGATTATACCTTGGAAATAAAATTATCCAAAATTACAAGATAAAAAGAACTTTTTTAATACTATATTTTTAAATTTTCTCTTGAATCATATGAAATATTGATAATATAATTATGAAAATAAAATAGTTCCGATTTATTTACTTCATATAAATGACAACCATCTAGAGAGTTTATCTTAAACCTATAAAAGGACAAATCTTTGTACAACGGATCTTACCAACACCGAATCTAAACCGTGCCATTGATATGTCTAGGGACAGTAAGAGAAGAAAAAGAAAAATGTGTATTAGTAAAGAACTACGGATGCAGAAAAATTAAAGTGATACCTAGAACACAAGTGTAAACAATCCTGGTTGTCACACGTCAATTAATTTATTTCTTTGTTTACCTCTCCTTTTTCGCTGTCATTCAATGTTTATCTCTTAATAAAAAATCACAAATTTGAAACCCGTCAAAATGAAGATTGTAAATATGGGACATGTCAAAACAAATAAAATATCTAGCGGATTTTTTCCGTACTAGCTTTTCATACAGCAAACTTTGCTAGAAACAAATTAAATTCTGCAGAAAGATGGCTAAAAGAATTAAAATATTGCATTGTCATCATGTCCTGAGCTATTCTAAAAGTTAAGTCTAAGTTTCAAATGTCTAGCTACTCGGGAAGTTAGTTAAAAATTGATTGCAAGATTTGTACTGGACAAACAAACAAACAAAGAAGAAAGCAAGCTAATAAAAACGTAGAAAAAAGGTTTATAAATCCACAATCTTGAATTTTACAGACCGACCCTTGATGTCTCCTTTAGACTAGCTGAAGTTGGGAACTTTAAATATATCAAGCAGTAGAAAAGTATGTAATTGAGTAAGTATAAAAATAGGATTTACTTGGCATATAAACAGCGGCGCAACCACAGCTCTTCAAAGTGTAGTTGGTGAGACACTCGAGTTCACAGTTTCTCTCGGTGTAGACTTTAAAGTATTTAAGATAACGTTCATCAGGGTAGAAACACTGCCTCACGCTGGGTGGGTATGAATGTAAACTAGGACTCGTAGTCATTATATTGGGTGACACAAGCATCAGCATCTGTTAACAACAAAGTAACATATTAATACATCAAGTTCTTCTTGATTGCTCTCTTCCACAACTACAGTTCGTAGAAAGTTTTAATTAAAAAAAAATAAATAAATAAATAAAAATATATATGATGTTGATGTTTGCCTGTACTTAGATAACTTACTTCTTGATTAACTGGAACTCTGGTATATTTCCCGCTGGAAAATGGTATTTCAGCTGGATTATGCAAAATTATCTGAAATAATAAAAATAAATAAATACACAAAACATAAACATAGTCTTACGAATTTAGATTGTTCCCACAATGCAAATAGAGTGTTGGGGGTTGTAGGAAGCAGGGAACCTCCATTCATTAAAAACATTAAGTAAAAAATGGCAAAAACTATTCATAAACTTCTTTCTCTTCTTAAAGTTTAACAAAATATTTTCCACCATTTAAATGTTAATTGGGTGAATTAGCTAGACCATGGAAAATTGCAAATTTGTGGAGATGTCCTGTAAGGATGCGTCAAACTATATTTTTTTAAGTGAAAATAGTAATCATGAAAGATACTGGGATGGCTTCTGGATAATATATTAGATTGTTGCATTCTAGAAGAAGTGTACTCCACATTATATGCACCAAATTCATTCAACCCTTTGATTCTAGCATTGACGCCTTTGCCAACTGGGTTAATTCCACAGTACAACAGAAAAATCAGTTCAATCAGAAAAAACCCCTAGACAGGGTTTTCAAATCAGCCCTCCCAATTGCCAACAAGCATGAAGAAAGGTGGATTAGGTTTGTTTACCCTGAATAAATTCCACTTTTAGTCTATCGCAAACGATGGTACACCCCACCTCTACTAATTAGAGAGGGCTGGTAAATATTATGATTTAAAGTCACTTTATCCTCAAATATGTGTATTCATAGATAATTTTAGTCTTCTTTGAAGATTTTGCATTTAATTTCAGCATCAAAATAATCCAAAATATTTTATGCAACAGGAAGGAGAGGAAAATAGAACATGTTACCCAAGTTCTAAATGGCTTTATTGGACGTTGCATTGAACCTGGGAAAACTCCAATACATGGCAAATCAGTATCGGTAAATATGTCATCGGTGAGAAACTGTCAGTGAAGATGGGAAGGTAGGGAAATGTTAGATATGTCACTTGCTTCACTAGGTTTTTACCCAACTAACAATCCTTTGTTGTTTTATTTGACTTCATAATTTATAAGAATTTCTTATCAATCTCATAATTTTATTTATTTATTTTTTAATTCTACGATAATTTCAACTCAAAGATTAATTACCTTATATCCAGGTATTGGACCCCTGCAGAAATTATCTTGGTCGTTAAGATAACCCCCCACATAGACGTTAATGCCAGCTTTGTCTCCGGAATCAAAACCTCTTAGTGGATAAACATCAATCGGAGAGTGCTTTGCATAGCCTTTATCTAAACTCCAGAATTCAGCTTGAGGCAGATCTCTAGGATAAGGATATACACTCCTAACAGAAATTACAATCATACAATTAAATTATTACATATGATTAATAAAAAAAACCTTCAATTTTTAAGTTTTTGGTAGTCTTCATACTACGTAAAGTATAAATTTTAATTTAAATCAAATTATAATCATTATTAACACTGAGAGACAGACAGAGAAAAATAGACTCCAGCGCCGGGACTTGAACCACGGGCCTGTTGTATTTCCAGTACAGACGCTCTTTCCAACTAAGCTAAGTAGGAGAATGATTTTTCCCTGCCGTAACCGATAACTAGTCCCCAAATCCAAGCTTTCAATATTCATACACATAAACGCTTATGTTTATAAAGTACTCAATTAGTACCTGTACCTAGTACAATCAATCCGAAATTCGAAAAAATTGTAAGTTTTTGGTAGTTTTCATACAACAGAAAGTTTAAATTTTAATTTAAATTAAAATTGTCTCCAGCGACAATCTTTTGCACCGGGGAAGACAGCCCGAAGACAGTCTGCAGACTGTTTTGTCTCTAGTGTGCGAGGGTGCAGCGAAAAAACTGTCGCCCTCCGGCCGTCTTTTGCACTGGGTGACAATCTCCGCAGACAGTCTGCGGACTGTTTTGTCGCTAGTGTGCACCTAGACTTACAACTTGCCCTTTGTGGGGCAAGTTATAAGTACAAGTTGTGACACACGACTTTCACATCACATGAGCTCATGTGCTGCCATGAGACTTCACATTACAAGTTGTGTATGCAATGTGTATATGCGTGTGTATATACACGATTAGAATTTGAAAGATATTGAAAGTTTGAACCTGGAAAGTTCTATTAGAAAGGTAACTATTAAAGAAAGAGATAATAGAAGGGAAAACCAAAGCTATTAATGTATAGTATTTCTGTGTTTAAACCTCTGCTTAAGAAAATTGCAAATATGCTAAACACATGACTACAATGATTCTTTTCTAACATATGCTAGAAATTAACCATTCTCAAATTCTCTTCTATATAAATGATGTTTTATACTTTAATTATAAGTAATCTGTTGATACCATTCATCTCTAAAGATTTCCGAGTGGTTAAGGATGTTGAAAGAGAAACACAAACCATCTTCAGTGAAAACAGGTCTAAATATATCATCGCACGAAATCATATCTTGGCGTATAAAGCAAGCCTCAAATGTATCCTCAAGATCAGGTGCTACCTGAAATAAAATTAAATATTAAAAAACAAAAAATAAAAAAACAGAAAAACAGAAAATTGGCAATATCTAGGAGCTAAGGGGCCATGGTCAAAGGCTGATTTTAAAAAAGAAAGAAATTTGATTTAATGTTAAATTTACATTGATAAGGAAGTCAATCAACGTCTGATTAAGATAAATGGAAGAATTAAAAATTGATTCTTCGGTGCAGAGCAAAGACATAGCTCCTATCATCTCTTCCCTGAAACAATAGAAACATTTATCATTATTAGCTTTCATTTGATACCCCACTCAAACTCTTAATTAAACTCTTTCTACAAGAGTTATATATTTTTGTAATCTATTCTTCAATACCTTTCATTCAATACCCCACTCAAAATTTAATAATTTATTTTTTTGAGTGATAGGCAGACAGACAGACACAGAAACGATACTATTATAAGGTTTTTTTTTATTTTATTTTTGGTTATGCCAACGAACCCTAAAACATTTGCCTAGCGGCAAGTGTAGGGCTAATTTTTGCTGATTTTATGAAAGAATGATGTTATTAATTTCAATATTGTGATTTGAAATTGATACACCCTGTATAAAGAGAAAGGAAATTAAATATAGCAGAAATACGAACTCTTGCTCGGTTTTCACTTCTTTTCTGAGAACGTCACCCATGTTGAACAGATCTCTTCTTGAGTTAACTTGAAGACAGAGTGTTACAGCAGGGAACGGAACTTCCCACACTGGAGTTGTCGTCTCTCTGAAGGCTACAATAACAGGAGAATCTTTCCACTTGGCCCACATTCTGTAGATCAGGAACCCATTGAGGGAGGATGACAGTATAAAGATCACTAGCCACCACCATCTATAAAGTCAAATTTAAATTATGTATTAAAAATTGTTTTAAGTATCAAAAACAAAGTTTTATTTAGTTATATATTAATGCATTGACAATATCAGCAAACAAAAGAACGGAGAGCTTTATCTAAACACATGTGAAATAGACTAATAGAATTTTTTTAATAGAGATTTAATAGACTTCCTATAGAGATGGCTAAGTCCTATAGGTAGTGGAAAGTTGGCTCTCCGACCCACTAAAAAAGACTGCACCCTATTCCTAGGCAAGTCCACCACGGTACTATTCTCACATTACTTCATAGGTGCCTTCTATTGTGGCCTATGGCAATATCCCATTCCTTCTTTTTTTTTTTTTTAGGCTTTCCTAACATGTCCTAGATTTCTTGCTAAAGTGGCAGTTCTAATTGATCCTCAGCTGCCCTCTTCTGCCATAGTATTTTCTCTGCAAAGGAGGCCACTCATATCCAACTTTCCTTGCAAGGCAGCAACTTTTTTACAAGTGTGTCTGGGGTTATATATCCTACCACCTCCGTCAAGAGCTGCCTCTCCCAGTGAATTTAAGCCTCTCCTTCTCCCCATACTTATTGGGCAGGAGGCTGTACCACCAGACATCAGCTCCTTAGATTAGAGTATGACGGAGTGAGCTAATGACATGAGAAGTCGCCGTCTTGACTGTCTGGGTCCTACCTATATTAGCCATTAGCAGTAGCAGTAAGGTTCCACCCCCCCCCCCCC